>CAUYQV010016845.1:0-13564 GCA_963574575.1 Galagoides demidoff | reverse complement strand
AAAAATGGCCGGGCATTGTGGCGGGCACCTGTGGTCCCAGCTACTTGGGAGGCGGAGGCAGGAGACTCGCTTGAGCCCAGGAGTTGGAGGTTGCTATGAGCTGTGATGCCATGGCACTCTACCCAGGGGGATAGCTTGAGGCCCTGTCTCAAAAAAAAAAAAGCCATTCTCTCTTCTCCCTGTATTCTTTCACTTGTACTTCCTCTCACCTGGAATGAACTCTTTCAGTTATACCAACCCTTCTCTCTCTGTTAGATATATTCAATCATTCAACAGATATTTACTAAATATCTACAACATACCAGTACCAATCTAGTTGAATAAAATGAAGACTCCATGCTCATAAAGTACAGTCTTATAAGAGACAGAGGTGAGAAAAGCAAATAAATACACAATGTCAAACATATGGGTATAGGAGTGGAGGAGGTGTCTGGGACATGAGAGAAGGTGATCAGAACAGGCTTCTCTGAGAAAGAGCCACTTGAAACTTCAATGAAATGAGACAGCAAATCATAGCAACATCTGGAAGAACATTTTAAGTACAGGGAACAGTGAGTACAAATGTCTTAGATGAGAATATATTGGGCATATAGAATAGCAAAAAGCCAGCAAGACTAAAGTTGAGCGGCTCGGCACCTGTGGCTCAATCGGCTAAGGCGCCAGCCACGTACACCTAAGGTGGCAGGTTCGAATCCTCAGCCCGGGCCTGCCAAATAACAATGATGGCTGCAACCAAAAAATGGCCGGGCATGTGGCGGCCGTCTGTGGTCCCAGCTACTTGGGAGGCGGAGGCAGGAGACTCGCTTGAGCCCAGGAGTTGGAGGTTGCTATGAGCAGTGATGCCATGGCACTCTACTCAGGGGAATAGCTTGAGGCTCTGTCTCAAAAAAAAAAAAAAAAAAAAAAAAAGACTAAAGTTGAGCGAACAAGAACAAAAGTGGTAAGAGACTGAGATTAGACATGCAACCAGAGGTCAGATTGTACAGAACCATATAGGCCATAATAATGAGTATGGATTTTGTAGCAAGTGTGGGAAGACATGAAGGGTTTTGAACCGTGATCTGATCTATATTATTAAATAGACCACTCCGTCTGCAAAAAGAATAAGCTGCAGGGGGAGGTCAACAGGCAAGTGGAGAGACTGCTAGGAAGTTAGTGTGATAATCCAGGTAAAAACTAGATGATTGCCACCAACAGAAAGATGAAAGTCAAAGGTAGAGTCAAATGGCTTATTTACAGGTTGCATGTAGCACCTGATAAAAAAGGAAACCAAGATGACCTCTAAATTTTTGGCCTGACCTAAGAAATACTGGATGAATATAAACATACTGTAGTGTCTCCTACTCAAAGACACACACAAACACACACACCCTCCCTTGACATGGACATCTTCCTTCAAAGAACACTAATTCTTTGTTCTTCCTGACAGCAAAGTTTCTCAAAAGAATTGTCTGCTTAAACTATCTCCATCTACTTCCTCCCCTTTTGTGTGCCAACTAACACACCAGTCATCCCCATCTTGCCAAATCAAATAGTGACTTTTCTGTCCTCACCTTACTCAATCTCTCGACAGCATTCAAAATAACTGACCATCTTTCTTTTTCAAATACTCTACTTTCTTGTCATTTGGGGAAGCACACTTCCCTGGTTTTCCTTCCATCTTTCTGTCTACTCCTAACTCCTCTGCAAACTCCTCCAGCTATCCTCCCATGTTCCAAGCTTAGAACTTTCATTACTCATACACTACACTCTTCCCAAGATGATCTCATTCACTCACATGGGTTCACATACCTTCAATACATGATGGCCTAAGTTTCTGTCTCTAGACCAAACAACTCTTTCAGACTGACAATCATCTACCAGACAACTCTGCCTGCATTTCTCATCAATACCTCAAACCTAACATGACTAAATGGGTTTCCACAGCATCTATCATGAATTTTAGTTATATTTGTTTACTTATTACACATCTTCCTCAATAAATAGTAAACTTCACAAAGCAGCAATAAAGTCTGTTGTGCTTACCAATGTATACCTAGCAACTAAATAGGGCTTTAAAAAATAGGCAATCAGTAGACATCAAGATTTATTAGGCCCTGTATCTGCCCTCAAAATGCTCACAGACTAATGGGAGAAGCAGATACATAAACCACAATAAAAATAAAATATGGGGCTTGGTGCCCATAGTACAGTGGTTACAGTACCAGCCACATGCACTAAGGCTGGAGGGTTCGAACCAAGCACAGGCCAGCAAAAACAATGACAACTGCAACAAAAAAAACAGCCGGGCATTGTGGCGGGCGCCTGAAGTCCCAGCTACTTGGGAGGCTAAGGCAAGAGAATGACTTAAGCCCAAGAGCTGGAAGTTGCTGTGAGCTGTGATGCTACAGTACTCTACATAGGCCAACATAGTGAGACTCTGTCTCAAAAAAATAAATAAATAAAATATGGTAAGTGCCACTACTGAGTAGTAAAAAGAAGCATACAGGTACTACATGAATCCAGAAGAGGTACCCTTAATAGACCGGGAGTTAGGGAAGACTTTCTAGACAAAGTGACATCAGACTTTATTTTTACAGGGTAAGAATAAGTACAGTATTAAATGCCTACTAAATAATTATTATTTTTCTTTTTTATATAGTTATGTTTAAGCTTTATAATACCCTTAATGTAGGTATAAATATCTTCCATTTTATATACAAAGCCTAGAGAGATTAATAATCAGGTAACTAGTAAGCGGTAGAACCAGGATTTAGACTAAATCTACTTTTAAGTTCTTGTCTCCCTACTTTTTTTTTTTTTTGCTATTTCATAAAAGTCACTAAAATTATCTTTATAACTGCTTCCTACTATGTCTTGACCTTAAACAAAGCACTCTTACATACCTCTTGACCTCCATTTTGACCATGGGACTCAATTACCAGTCCCTAAAGCCTTCTCAATCTAGCCTGCTCCTTTTCCTTTATTCATTGATGATTGAGGCTTAGTTTTAAACCAGGCAGTGGCAATCCTAGGCTTTTAAGATACATCATCTGACCATTTTTTTCACAACTTGGAAACACACTCAAGACAACCGCAACGACATCTGTATAGCACTTTACAAAGCATTTTCACACATTACTTCATCTGATCTTCACCAACCCTATGAGGCATTAAATTCCTATTCTACTGAGGCCCGTGGTCTGGATCCTACAACCCGCCAGAAATTGAATTTTAAAAAAATAGAGGGGAGAGAGAAGGAAAGAAAGAGATCAAATGACTAGTGGAGGGAGGCAGCACAGTCACCCAAGTGGCCTCAGGCCAGAAGTTACAGGGATGAAGTTTGTTTCCCTTCCAAGGTAATGAGTATTTGGCCATGGCACAGTGACCTAACACATGGAACTCTTCCTTTTCCATCTAAGCAGTACCTAGCTTCTAGCCTCAGAGGTAAGTGGAAAAGAGAACATGAGAGAACTCCTTGTACAGTAAATGCACATACAGGGTCAGGACACAGATATCACCACATTTAGGAAGACTTCAGTTAAGGTCCCAGCTCTACCACTAACTTGCTGAATCAAAAGTTCCTTCCCCTGCTTTATGGCAGCTCCTTGTGCTTCCCTCTACAATACTGACCACGTGAGGTTCCACACTCACTGACCTGCATTTGAGGGCAGCAACTGAATCCAATTTGCATTTTGTATCCCCAGCACCTAGCACCACAAGTAGCATAGAGCAGATGGCTCAGAGAAAGTCTGACAGTGGATGGCTACAATATTCAAACCTCATTGTATATACACACATTCTACAATCTAGACAGTCAGTATCAATAAAACAGCAACCTTGTCATTCTCATCTCTGCTTCCCCTCTAAATCTCCCACTTTAGGGAAACTGCTCAAGAAAAATTTGCTGAGTAGAAATAAACCAGTCCAAAAGACCAGTCTTCAGAGGGGAAGAGAATTAACTTACATGCTTCCCTTTCCCAGACTATAATCTTTCTCTCCATACCCACTGCACCCACCCCTAAAAACCCTAAACTTGCCCAGGCCACCCTCTTTTTTAAAAGACCACTATCTTCTCCCCAGTACTCCCCTTCTTCTCTTCTTCCACCCATCCCTGCTATTCCACCTCTTTTTTTCCCTGAGCTCACAGGTCATCCTCCTTTCCTCCAGGTCAGCAGTACCTCAGAGCTGCCAAAGTGTCTCTGGTCACCTCCGACCCTCATCTCCCTAAAGGGAACGTGAGCCTCTTCCCAGCTCTAGTGGCAGTCTTGCTTTCCTCCCACTCCAGCCTTCGAGCCCCCCACTTCTTATCTTGCTTATCCTCAACTTCCCACTTGCTGCCTGTCCATCCTGAAGAAAAAAGGTAGGAGACAAATCCAGGAAGGGGCCCAAGGCAAGGCGGAGGCAAGAAGGAAAGATAATGGCCTTTGAGGAAGACAGAATTTGGAGGTGAAAGCTAAAAGCAAGTGAATCAGGTAGGAAACAGAATGTCCGCACATCACAAACATCACAGTAAATGTCTCTACGAACCTGCACTAATAATAATGAGAAAGTTTAACCAAAAATCCTAAGAGGAAAAGAAAAGAAAGCCTAACTAAGAAGAGGAGGATCCAAGGAGGGAAGGAAAATTGGTTATAGAGAATGATAGATATGAAAGGGGAAGCATAAGGGGACTAGGAAGAAGGGAGAACGTGGGGGTGGGAGAAAAGGTAGGTGGGGGCAGGGCAGGAAAAATGATCAGGAGGAGGAAGTAAAAAGAAAAGTGAGGAAAGGAAAAAAGGGTAGAATCATGGGAAAAACCAGGGGGAGGAAAGAGGTCCAAAACACTCACAGTAGATTAGTAATAGGCCTGACATGAGTTTCTTGGTGCCAGATAATAAAGAAGGAAAGAATTATAGTGATTAAGACATTACACAGCTGCAAGGTCTGTCATTAACTTAGCAGAGTAAGGAGGGGCTCTAGAGAAGACTGCCTAGTTTAAAAGCAACTTGAAGATTAAAGAAGTAAGGATTAAAGAACTGACCAGTTCAGAGAAAAACCAGTAACACACCTTGACCTTCTAACCAATAGCATACCTTTCCAACTCCACTACCTTATACCTAACATACCTACACTCAACACTAAAATAAACTCAGTATTCGTAGCCCCTGCCTTGCCCCTGAAGTCACTGGATCCCATAAGACCAGCAAAATGCCATTCAAAGGCTGGCTGGATGGCAGGCAGGATACCAGGGTCTGCTTCCCAAGTTCACTATTTCTCTCCTACAGTGCTGGGGGGCATCTCTGCAGTCTGTTATAGGACTTTAACCAGCTCACCTTACAAGATGATCTGGCAGCCTGGAAAAGCCAGAGTGATAAACAGAACGTTAAGATCTTCATTGCACAGGTAAGGAAACTGAGGCCCACAGAACATGCTGGAATAGGACTAGCCTCCCAGGTTTCCCATCTCCCAGCGCACTTCACCTGATAACAGAGTAAGCCCCCGTGGTCCCAGTACCCTAGCAGCTAAGCCAAGGCAAAGGAAAGCATCACCTCGGCCTCAAAGCAAAAGAGTGCTCACAAAGGAGTGGGGCTCCCGAAGCTGAGCAGTTCCCCAAAAGCTCGGCTTCCCTTTCACGAACCGCTTGCCTGGCCAGAGCTCAGATTCCAGGGCAGGCCTAGCCCTGCACAGGCTCAAGTAGAGGTTCCACCCTCAGTCCCTTTTCTCATTTAGGGTCCTTTAAGGTAAAGGAAATGTAATGTTCCCCCCAGGTCTACTGGATGCAGCGTCACCACTCCCCAAATGCCAGCAGGGATTCCCCCAGAGCCCAACCCAACTGGGAGAGCCCTACGCAGGGCCGGCGTTACCTGGTGGGGGGAGCCGGCCCCCGCATCTCTGACGATTGTTTCTGTCGCAGAGCAACACCGCTCCGGCCTGGCCGGATTCGCGCAAGGTCCCAGTTCCACCGGCTCTGCTCGACTCGGCTGGGCTGGGCTCCCGGCAGCTCAGCCGCCGAGCTCCCGAGGCGCAGCACGCTCGCGCCCTCGCAGGGCGGCAGCCAAGACGGCGCGTCGGGGTTGGCGAAACAGAAGGGGCGGGGGCAGAAGGGAGGGAAGGAGGCGGGAGGAACCCGTGCGCTTCTCCTTTCTGCAAAGGAGCGCTGAGGGCGGAGAGAAGGCTACCTTCCCACCATTCGCCTATTTCAGCTGTTCCCCCCTACCTAGTCTCCCTGGGAACATAACTTCTCTCTGGGGCCTGGCTTTCTAGGGCCTGCCAGTGTCCTGGGTGGGCTAGAGTCAAGGAAGAGAACCAGAGGTCCTCTGTGCATTCGTTTCTGCAGCTGAGTACAGAGGAGTCTCTTCTAGGATTCTTCAAATCAGATTAGGATTCAGATTAGGCCTCAGGAAAAGAGATGCACCCCCGTCACCCTATCCCCAACATGCCCCAGAGACAAGACTAGGACGGCCTATCAAAGCAAAGAAAGCTCGTCAGGTTCTGCCATTTATTAAGAACTACTGTATACCAGGTGCTTCATTAACATTATGTCTCTCTCACAACCACCTATCAAGTAGACAGTATACCAATTCATATATGTCAAAACTGAGGTCCAGGGAGAATGTGGTCTCACACAGTATTTCTTAAGCACCTGTTGTGTATCAGGCATTGTGATGGAACCTAAGCTAAACAACATATTATATAACATTTACCAAGCCCAACCCAGACTCCATAAATGCCAGTAGTGCCCCGCCCCCAAACTGAAACAATAAAAACACCTTCACACATTTGCAATTATTCCCTAGGAGGTGGTATTACTTCATCACCCCCCCCCCACACCCCACACCTCCACCCTGCTCTTGAGAGACATAACAGCTCTTGAGAGACATGACAGATTATGCAGAAACTCTTCCAGGTCATAATCGGGAGTTTAGATTTTGTTCCAAGTTTCAGCAATGGAAAGGCTTGGAAGATTTTTAAGCAGAATAACAAAATCTAACTTAAATTTTTAAAAGACCAGCCCATTAGTCAGGATGAATTTTAAAATTTAAAAAAAAAGGAAAGGAAAAAAACCAACTTGGGCAACATGGCAATACCCTGTCACTACAAAATAATAATAATAGTAATAATTAGCCAGGCATGGTGGCACACACCTGTAGTCCCAGCTACTAAGGAAAATAAGCCAGGAGAATTGCTTGAGCCCAGGAATTCAAGGTTACAGTGAGCTGATTGTGCCACTGCCCTCCAGCTTGGGCCACAGAGTGAGACCCTGTAGATAAGAAAGAAAAAAAAAGGGAGGGAGGGAGGGAAGGAGGGAAATAAATTGTTTCAGAGTTCTAGGCAAGAAAAAATGGTAATAATTAGGACTAATATATTGTAAGATAAAATGAAAAGATGTAAGTGTATTCTAAGGATATAACTTGGAAGCAGCAGCAGCAGTAAAACTTGGTATAAGACTGAATGTGATCAGTGAGAGGCCAATGACTTCCCCAGCACCACACTGGTAAGGCTGACGTCCAGGCCCTGATCTAACTCCTGAGCCTATATTATTTATTTATTACTCTTACTATTATTTCTCTCTACCATGCTGTTTACAAGAGACCACTGCTGATCCTTTTAATATTAACTGCTGTATCCCACTCTTTTCTGCTGGCAAAGAGCAAGTAACCTACATTAAGCCTGATGAATGAATTAAGTGTCCTAGGGAGGAATTTTATGGTATTTATCTATCTTTTCTGACAGATATCTACAACTCTACTCAATGTGCCCAAATTAGTCTAATTGCAGAGGATGTAAGGGAAGAACTCCATAAGCAAAGAAAGCTCTTCTGTTAAGCCTTGTTCACCCTGGGCAGTGCCTGTGGCTGAAAGGAGTAGGGCACCAGCCCCATATACAGGAGGTGGTGGGTTCAAACCCGGCCCCGGCCAAAAAAAGAATTGTTCACCCTTCCCAGGCCCTAAGCACTTGTGCTATTCCAACAAACACAGCTTTCAAATTTGGTAGAATAAATAGGGAATTTCTTTAAGATACCCACATTAAAGACAGAAATGATCGATAATATACACTGGGAGATCTGTTGTACCCTGATAATCAGCTACAAAGTCATTTTAATATGTTCTTAAACTCTACACCCTCATCCAAATTTAAATAGAAGCAAGCCAGAAGCTCTACCTTGGATACAAACTAATCATCAACAATCATAGCACCTGATCTTACCCAACATCCCACCTGATGCAGCATCCTTATAGATGGTCTTCCATGCTTTGCTGGAACACACGCAGGAACAGGGAGTTCACTTTCCACTAGCACTTTCAGCTAAGTACCTCTCTATAAACTTCCAGTCCTGCTCCTGGAGCAGTGTCCTTCAGAGGAAGTCACCTGAAAGGTTTTCAGATATGTGTATATGATGATCTATTAAGCCCCTGTACCTTAATTCTTCTCCACACTAAATACCTCCAATTCTTCTCACTATTTGTTCATTCAACAAGGAGCATCCTGTGTAAGTCATTGGGGATAGACACATCAGTGAACAGAACCACACCTTCAAGGAGTTTATGGTCTTATACTTTAGTGTGATGGTTTTCACTTCTCCTAGGTCCCAATAGAGATTTTGATTCAATTGATCTGGGATATAGGCTAGGTTATATATATAAATGTATACATATGTATATACAAATATACACACACATACCAATAAATATATATATTTTTTCTTTTTTTGAGGCAGAGTCTCACTCTGTAGCCAGGCTACAGTGCTGTGGCATCAGCCCAACTCACAGAAACCTCATACTTCTGGGCTTAAGTGATCCTCCTGCCTCAGCCTCATGCGTAGCTGGGACCGAAGGTACCTGCCACAATGCCTGGCCAATTTTTCAATTTTTGGTAGAGACAGGGGTCTCACTCTTGCTCAGGCTATTCTTGAACACCTGAACTCAAGTGATCCTCCTGCCTCGGCCTCCCAGAGAGCTAGGATCACAAGCATGAGCCAGAGTGTCCAGCCAGCCATGTTTTCATAGCTATAACTACATATATATCTATGGGAAGACTGACATTACCAAACTTCATGACTTCTTATAAAGCAACAGTGATCAAGACAGTGTTATAGTAGTGAAATCATAAGCAAATAGATCAGTGGGACTGACTAAAGAGTTCTCAAAATAGACCCACACAAATGCAGTTAACTGTAAAAGAACAAAGGGAAGTCAATGAAGAAAGGACAATCCTTTCAATGAACTATGCTTGAACAACTGAATATCCACATTGGAGATAATAAACTTAGACATAGACTTTATACTTTCCAAAAATATTAACTCAGAATGGATCATATAAAATTGCATTTATGGCTCGGCGCCTGTGGCTCAAGCAGCTAAGGTGCCAGCCACATACACCTGAGCTGGCAGGTTCAAATCTAGCCCAGGCCCGCCAAACAATGATGGCTGCAACCAAAAAACAGCTGGGCGTTGTGGCGGGCGCCAGTAGTCCCAGCTACTTGGGAGGCGGAGGCAGGAGGCTCGCCTGAGCCCAGGAATTGGAGGTTGCTATGAGCTATGATGCCACAGTACTCTACCCAGGGCAACAGCTTGAGGCTCTGTCTCAAAATAAATAAATAAATAAAATAAAATTGCATTTATAAAATACAAAACTGTAGGCGTGGCGCCTGTAGCTCAGCTGCTAGGGTGCCAGCCACATACACCAGAGCTGGAGGGTTCGAATCCAGCCCAGGCCTGCCAAACAACAATGACAACTACAACCAAAAAATAGCTGGGCATTGTGGTGGGCGCCTGTAGTCCCAGCTACTTGGGGTCTGAGGCAAAATAATTGCTTAGCCCGAAGAGTTTGAGATTGCTATAAGCTCTAACACCACAGCACTCTACTGAGGGCAACATAGTGAGACTCTGTCTCAAAATAAATAAATAAATAATATACAATACTGTAAAATATCTAGACTATAATGTGGGGGGAAATCTAGATGACCTTGGGTTTGACAATGACTTTTTAGATACAACATCAAAAGTACAATTCATGAAAGAAAAAATTAACAAGTTATACTTGATATAAAACTTCCATTCTGCACAAGACAATGTTAATAGACTAAAAAGACTGGAAGAAAACATACCTAATAAAGGACTTGTATCCAAAATACATAAAGAACTCTAAAAATTCAACAATAAGGCCAGGAATGGTGGCTCGTGCCTATAATCCTAGCATTCTGGGAGGCTGAGGGAGGAGGATAACTTAAGTTCAGGAGTCTCAACAGCAACGTAAGCAAAGCATATCTACTAAAAATAGAAATCTTAGCCATGATGGTCCGCTCCTATAGTCCCCGCTACTCGGGAGGCTGAGACAGGAGTATTCCTTGAGCCCAGAAGTTTGAGGTTGCTGTGAGCTAGGCTGAGGCCATGGCACTCTGGTCTGGGCAATAGAGTGAGACTCTGTCTCAAAAAAATAAAAAAGAAAAAGAAAAGGAGAAAAACCTCAACAATAAGAAAATAAGCAACCCAATCAAAAAATGGGCAAAAGAGCTCACCAAAGGGTTTGGTGCCTGTAGCTCAGCGCCTAGGGTGCCAGTCACATACACAGGAGCTGGCAGGTTCGAACCAAGCCCAGGCCTGCCAAACAACAGTGACAACTCCAAAAAAAATAGCCGGGCATTGTTGTGGGCGCCTGTAGTCCCAGCTACTTGGGAGGCTGAGGCAAGAGAATTGGTTAAGCCCAAGAGTTTGAGGTTACTGTGAGCTGTGATATCACAGGACTCTACTGAGGGTGACATATAGTGAGACACTGTCTCAAAAAAAAAAAAAATCTCACCAAAGAAGATATATACATAACCAAAAAAAAAAAAAAACCCACACAAAAAGATGCTCAACATCATGTCAATTTGGGTATTTGCTAATTAAAACAACAATTAGATAACCTTAGATAACCACTACACACTTATTAGAAAGGCCAAAATCCAAAACACTGAACAACACCAAATGCTAATAAGGATTTACAACAATGGGGAACTCTCATTCATTGCTGGTGGGAATGCAAAATGGCACAATCGCGTTGGAAGATAGTTTGGGAGTTTCTTATAAAGCTAAATACAGTCCTGTGTCACATAATAATGGGTATACTTTTTATGGGAAATGTATCCTTCAGCAATTTCATCATTGAGCTAACATCACAGAATGTACTTACACAAACCTAGATGGTATAGCCTACAACACAGCGAGGCTATATGGCATAACATATTGCTTCTACACTACAAACCTGTACAGCATGTTATTGTACTGAATACTGTAGCCACTTATAACACAATAGTAAGTAGGCATCTAAACAGATCTAAATAGAAAAGGTACAGTTAAAAACTCAGTATAAAGGAGGGTACACCTGATAGGGCACTTACTACCAATGGAGCTTCCAGGCCTGGAAAAGTCAGTGAATGAGTAGTAAGTGTATTTGAAGGCCTAGGACATTACTGTACCCTCCCATAGACTTTATAAATACCGTACGCCTAGGCTACACAATTTGTAAAAAATAAGTTTTCTTCCTTCAATAATAAATTAACCTAGTTTACTATAACTTACTTTATAAACTTTTTAATTTTAACTTTTTCACTCTTTTGCCATAACAATCACAAACATTCCATACAGCCACTGTACAAAAATACTGCCTTTCTTTATATCCTTATTCTATATGCTTTTTCCTATTTTTTTATTTTACTTTTTAAATGTTTTTGGGTGGCACCTGTGGCGCAATGGGTAGGGCAGTCCCATATACTGAGGGTGGTGGGTTCGAACTTGTCCCCAGCCAAACTGCAACAACAACAACAAAAAAAATAGCCGGGTGTTGTGGCAGGCACCTGTAGTTGCAGCTACTCGGGAGATTGAGGCAAGAGAATTGCCTAAGCCCAGGAGTTGGAGGTTGCTATGAGCTGTGACATCACAGCACTCTACCGAGAGCGACAACATGAGACTCTGTCTCTAAAAAAAAAAAAAAGAAATTTAAAAAAATAAATAAATAAATGTTTTTGTTAAAAGTACACATTGCCCTAGGCCTACACAGGATCAGGATCATGAATATCACTGTCTTCCACCTTCATATCTTGTCCCATTGGCTGGTATTCGAGGAAAAGAACACTCATGGAGTTGTCATCTCCTAGCATGACAATGTCTTCTTCTGGAAAACTTCCTGTAAGACCTGCCTAAGGCTGTTTTACCATTAACTTTTTTTACATAAGTAGGAATAAACTATAAAAAGTATACTATAGTAAATACATAAACCATAGTCATTTATTATCATTATCAAGTATTATATACTGTCCATAATTGTAGGTGTGTCATGCTTTTATACAACCGGAAGCATTTCTATAAATACATGAATAATGCATTTGTTAGGATATTATAACAGCTATGTCATATAAGTGGTGTGGTCCATCATTGACCAAAACATTATTATGTATTTACTATACAATCTATCAATTGCACTACTAGACAGTTTACCCAAATGAGTTGAAATCTATGGTTACACAAACCCTGCTTATGAATGTTTACTGTAGCTTTATTCATAATCGCTAAAAATTGGAAACAACCAAGATGTCCCTCAATTGTTGATTGAATAAAATGTATGTGCATCCGTAGGATGGATTATTACTTGGCAACAAAAAGAAATGAACTGTCAAGCCACAAAAAGACAAGGAAAAACCTTAAATGTAGATTGCTAAGTGAAAGAAGCCAATCTGAAAAGGCTGATTCCAACCATATGATACCATGGAAAAGGTAAAACTATAGAAAAATTAAAAGATCAGTGATTGCCCGGGATTTTTGGAAGGTGTGAGAGGAAAGTTAAGAGATGAATTTGTTTGGCTGAGGGTAGGAGGGAAGGTGATCTAACCTAATGTGCACAATGTAAGGGTGTTCAGCACACCTCCCAGGTGAAGGCCTCAACTACAACTTGAATTTTACCTTAAAAATGAAAACATGGGGGCAGGACACAATTATAAGAGGGAAATTACCCAACAATTGCAAACAGTATTACCTTTGTTCTCTCAATGAACCTGAAACAATAAAAAATGAAAATAATGTAACCTAAACACTTATACCCTTATACCAAGCTAAAATTTGAAAAAAAAAAAAAAAAAGACAAATTGGTGGAGCACAAGGCATTTTTAGGATGATAAACCTATTCTACATGGTACTATAATGGTAGACACATGACATTATGCATTTGTCAAAACCTATAGAACTATACAATACAAAGAGTAAATCCTAATGTAAACTATGAACTTTATTTTTTTTTTTTTTTTTGAGACAGAGCCTCAAGCTATCTCCCTGGGTAGAGTGCCATAGCATCACAGCTCATAGCAACCTCCAACTCCTGGGCTCAAGCGAGTCTCCTGCCTCTGCCTCCCAAGTAGCTGGGACCACAGGCACCCGCCACAATGCCTGGCCATTTTTTGGTTGCAGCCATCATTGTTGTTTGGCGGGCCGGGGCTGGGGATTCGAACCTGCCACCTTAGGTGTACGTGGCTGGCGCCTTAGCCGATTGAGCCACAGGCACAGAGCCGGGTGGAGGGATTTCTTAACCAGGGGCTAGGGTCGAGGCAGCCTGATTAGGTGGCTGGAGGGAA
>CAUYQV010016841.1:0-10726 GCA_963574575.1 Galagoides demidoff | reverse complement strand
TTAATTCTAGCCCAAGAATATGGGGAGAAGGGTGGCTGGGTGGTGGGAGGGTGACTGGAAAAATCACCTATGTATCTGTCTAACAAGGGTACAAGTGAACTTTTCTAGAACTAGAATATAAATGTTTTGACACAATGACTAGGCAAATGACATGAAATCTATGTTAACCAGCTTGATGAAAGTATTTCAAATTGTATATGAAAACACTACACTGTACCCCATGTTTGCATTAATGTATACAGCTATCATTTAATAAAAAAAAAGTGTAGTGAGAGGAGAGATGCAAGTTTAAGCCTTTGATTGAACTGTCAAATTGTATTCATTTATTTTTAAGGAGAGCTTTGAAGCAAAAATAACATAATTTTAATACATACTTTATTTTAGGGGTGGCATTGAATACTTATTACATTACATATAATGCATATTACATTATATAATATGCAATATAATGTATACATTATATACATATAATACATATTACATTATATTGTGGCCTATGTTCCTGGTTTATAAACAAGCAAAAGGAAACAGAAATTCTACTCTTTAGGTCCATTTTCCCTTATTTCCACCTTTTATTATTTCCATCATATTTTTTATACTATCTCTCCAAAGTTGTTATTTTTGATAAGTTTGCCTTTTCATCTTTCTAAGCAAAGTCTAAGTGGTTATTTCACTACAATTATAGCAATAGAGTATTCTGTATTTGGTTCTTACTCTTACAACCAAGTTGTATCATTTCAGAAAATTTCTGACTGTTCATTAATATCCTTTCTTTCAGGTTGAAAAATTCCTGTCAGCATTATGTGTACAATATGTGAGGGATCAAATCCCACAACTTTTGTTTGTTTGGAGAAGTTTTTACTTCTCCTTCAAGTTCAAATAATATTTTTGCAGAATATTCTAGGGTTAAAGGTTTTTCTTTTATCTTTTCTTCCCTCTTCTTTCTTCCTTTTTTTTTCTTTTTTATCATTTTGAATATATCATGCCACTCTCTCCTGGGCCTTAAGTTTTCCATGTAGAAATTCTCAGAGGGGTTGGAGCCCCTTTAGGGATTTTATTTTCTTACTTTCCTTAGGTCCTTTTCTTCCTCTGGAATCTTTGGGGGTTTGATTATTGCATTCCTTGACTTAGTCTTGTGTGGGCTGAATCTGCTTGATGTTCTATAACTTTTTTCTTCTTGAATAACAATATCCTTCTCTACAGTTGGAAAGTTCTCTGTTGTTACTTCTTGAATAAACTTTCCACCCCAATATCTCTGTCTACCTCCTCTTTAAGGCCAATAACTCTTAGATTTGCTCTTTCAAGGCTGTAGGCATGCTCACACTTACTTTTTTTTTTTCCATTTTCTCTTCTGATTATGTATTTTCCAATAGCCTATCTTTAGGCTCACCAATTCTATCTTTGGCTGATCACTTCTGCTGTTTGTCAATGAATTATGAAGCTGTAGAACTTCTACTTGATTTCTTTTCTATCATCTTATCCTTCATTAAATTTCTCTGATAGGCTTCTGAATTCCTTCTGTATGTTTTCTTTGAAGTTAATTGAGCTTCTACAGGACAGCTATTTTGAGTTCTTTGCCTGAAAGTTTGCCTAAGTCCATCACACCGATATTAGTCAATGGTACCTTATTTAGATCATTTGGTGAGGTCGTGTCCTCCTGAATGTTCTTGGTGCTTATGGATGTTCACCAATGTCTAAGCATTAAAGAATTAGGTATTTATTTTAACCTTACAGTATGGGTTTGTTTGAACCTATCCTTTTTCAGAAAGATTTGCAGATAATAAGGGGAATTGAGACCTTTCAGGCCAGAAGAGGGTGGTCATCAACCTTCAATCTCCTCAAAAAAAAAAAAAAAACAAAAAAACTTTCAACCCAAAACCCTGTATCCAGCTAAACTGAGTTTCATTTATGATGGAGAAGCCTTAGTTTCTGG
Organism: Galagoides demidoff; assembly: GCA_963574575.1. Lineage (NCBI taxonomy): Eukaryota > Metazoa > Chordata > Mammalia > Primates > Galagidae > Galagoides > Galagoides demidoff. Next base: position 8,793 of record CAUYQV010016841.1, on the reverse strand, counting down.
ATGGGATTTCTGAATCTATCCTCACCAGAAAGAGACATTTGTTGTCCTGAAGGGAAGACCCCAGTCCTGGTAGGATTTATTATCCGATGACTAAAAAGCCCTTGGGCTTTGAGTAAACATCAAAGTTAGCCAGGCAACAGTAGCTATGGGCTTTGAAGGAGACTGGGCTGGCTTCAGGAGTGACTGGTGGTGGTGGCCATGAGAGAGTGCCCACATCACTCCTCCCCAATTCCATCAGCACAGCACAGAGAGGGTGAGAAGGGAGTGAGGGCCTTACTCTAAAATTCTCTTCTTTCTTACCCAAGTCCACCTGTAAGTACCACCAGGAACATGAAAGAGTCTCAGCGTTATGGGGTTTGGAGCACCCCCAATGCTGATACTGCTACAATGACCAAAGACATTGATCACAACACTCAATTCCATTTCACTTGACTATCTGGAAACCCTTCTCAAGGAGAATGGGTTCTGGCCAGGCGCGGTGGCTCACACCTGTAATCCTAGCTCTCTGGGAGGCTGAGGTGGGTGGATTGCCTGAGCTCACAGATTCCAGACCAGACTGAGCCAGAGGGAGACCCTCATCTCTAACAATAGCTGGGCATTGTGGTGGGTACCTGTAGTCCCAGCTACTTGGGAGGCTGAGGCAAGAGGATCACTTGAGCCCACGAGTTTGAGGTTGCTGTGAACTGTGACACCCTGGCACTCTACAAAGGGTAACAAAGTGAGGCTCTGTCTCAACAAAAAAAAATAAAAAATTTAATTAACAAACAGAAATTCTTCATGTTTGAAGAATATTTTTGCAGGGTATGGTATTCTAGGACAGGTTCTTTTCCATTAGCACTTTACATGTATCCTACCACTCTCTCCTGGACTGCAAGGTTTCCTCGAGAATTCTGCTGCCAGATGTATTAGAGATCCTTTTTATGTTATTTTTTTCTCTTCTCTTGCTTCCTTTAGGACCTTTTCTTTATCTGTGACCTTTGGGAGCTTGATTATTTAATGCCTTGAAGTAGTCTAGTTGGGGCTAAATCTCCTTGGTGCTCTATGACCTTCTTATAATGAAATATTGATATCTTTCTTTAGGTTTGGGAAAATCTCTGTAATTATTTCCTTAAAATAATAACTGACTTGCCCTTTGGAACTGTTGTCTAGATCTTATAGGCATGACTCATTCTTCTTAATTCTTTTTTCCCTTTTGACTTTGTATTTTCAAGTAGCCTATCTTAAAGCTCACTAATTCTTTCTTCTGCTTGGTCAATTTGACTGTTGAGAGACTCTTAAATCTGAAAGAAACAGATGTCAACAAACAATGAAAGATCATCTGAAAATATAGAACTCACTGGTAACAGTAAGAACACAAATACAGATTATTGCCTTAACTGCAGTGTATGAACAACTTATATCTTGATTAGAAAGACTAAAAGACAAAACTATCAAAAATAACTATAAAAACTTTTTGAGAGATAGTAAGAGGGAATGGAGTTAAAGGGTACAATTTCTATAAGATTTCACTTTGCAGGTTTGTTTATTTGTAAGTAGTTGTCATATGCTTGAAGCAATTGGTTACCAAATGCTTTTTTGCAAGCCTCATGATAATCCCAAATCAAAAACCTACAAAAATTAATTTATTAATTAAAACAAAGAAATTAAAGGCCAGGAGAGGTGGCTCACACCTGTAATCCTAGCTCTATGGGAGGCACGGCAGGAGGATTACCTGATTTTAGGAGTTGGAGACCAGCCTGAGCAAGAGTGAGACCCCCATCTCTACTAAAAATAGAAAAAGATAGCCAGGCATTGTGGTGGGCACCTGTAGTCCTAGCTATCAGGGAGGCTGAGGCAAAAGAATCACCTTGAGCCCAGGAGTTTGAGGTTGCTGTGAGCTATGACTCCACAGCACCCTACTGAGGGTGAGAAAGTGAGAGTCTGTCTCAAAAAAAAAAAAAAAAAAAGAAGGAGAAAGAAAGAAAAGAAAAGAAATTAAAACACAGAAAAAAATATTACTTTTAACAAGGAAGACGGGAAGGAAGTAAAAAAGAAAAAGAGGACCATAAAACCACCAGAAATCACATATGTGTAACAGCATGGCAATACTAAGTGTTTAGGTATCAATAATAACATTGAATATGAATGGAATGAACTCTAATCCTACTGGTTTTCCCCAAAAATAAGACCTACCCCCAAAATAAGCCCTAGCAAGATTTCTATGCATTTGTTAAATATAAACTCTACCCCAATAATAAGACCTAGTGATGGGTGTGGCTATGCACACTCCATGCATTTCAGCATGGAGCAGTAAGGTAGACTCAAATACCCTTTATCTGCCAGAGCTCCTTTCTCCAAGCCATTCACACTGGTGCGCATGTGGTAACCATGGTCTCAGGCATCCTATTGCTCACTTGCAAACTGCTAGGGGAAAGGAGTTCACGCATCACTAGCGCCAGCCCCACCAACAAGGTCAGCTCCCCCTATCAGATTCCAGAAGATGACTTAACTGTATTTGAATAAATGTAGATTGTTGTGTTATACTTAATAAAAATAAGACATTCCCTGAAAATGAGCCCTAGTGTGTCTTCTTGAGAAAAAATAAATATAAGACAGTGATTATTTTCAGGGAAACACAGTAGCACTCTGGGAGGCTGAAGCAGAAAGATCCCTTAAGCTCAAGAATTCAAGAGCAACCTGAGGCAGACCCCACCTCTACCAAAAATAGAAAAAACTAACCCAACATGTGGCAGGCGCTTATAGTCCCACCTACTTATGAGGTTGAGGCAAGAAGATCACTTGAAGCCAGGAGTTTAAGGTTGCTGTGAGCTAGGCTGATCCTACCCTACTCTAATGTAGGCAACAAAGTGAGTTTCTGTGTCAAAAAATAAATAAATAAACAAAATGGCTACAATAAAAAACAGTGATACTAAATGCTAGGAAGGATATGGAAAAACTGTTATCACTCATAGATTGCTACTGGGAATGTAAAATGGTACAGTTACTCTGGAAGCAGTTTGCAAATTTTTAAAAAGCTAAACATGCTACTATACAAGCCAGCAGTTGTACACCGAGGCACTTATCCAAGACAAATGAAGACTCATGTTCACACAAAAACCTGTCCATGAATGTTTATAGCAACTTCATTCATCATAACCAATAAAGAAAACAACTCAGTTATCTTTCACTGAGTGAATGATAAAAGAAACTTTGGTACGTCCACACCATGGAATTCTACCCTGAAACAAAAATTTTTTAAAGGACCTTTGACACTGCCACAATTTGGAAGGACTTCCAAATAATAATACTTAGAGGGAAAAGTCAATCCCAAAAGGTTACATATTGATTCCACTCACATGACATTCTTGAAATGACACTATAGAAGAGGGGAACAGATAAGTCATCAAAAGTTAGGGGCCAGGGAGCTCAGTGAGTAGGGCGCCAGCCACATACACTGAGGCTGGCAGGTTTGAACTTGGCCCAGGCCTACTAAACAACAATGACAACTGCAACCCCAAAATAGCCAGGCATTGTAGTGGGCACTGGTAGTCCCAGCTACCTGGGAGGCAGGAGAATCACTTAAGCCCAAGATTTTGAGGTTGCTGTGAGCTGTGATGCCACAGCACTCTACCAAGGGCAACAAAGTGAGACTGTCTCAAAAAAGAAAAGATGGGGGCTGGTACGAAAAAAGGGACATGAGTATGGACATAAAAGGCAGCGTGAGGGATCGTGGTGGGGATAGAAATGTTCTGTATCTTGGCTGTATCAATGTCAATGTCTTACTTGTCATGTTATACTAAAAGTTCCACACGATATTACCATTAGGGGAAATTGAGTAAAGGATACACAAGACCTCTCTATATTATTCCTTACAACTGCTTGTGAATCTAAAAGTATTTAAAATTAAAAATTGAGTTTGAAAACATTTTAATTTTTTTTTTTTAAAGAGACAGAATTTCTCTTTATCGCCCTCGGTAGAGTGCCATGGCGTCACAAAGCTCACAGCAACCTCCAACCTCCTGGGCTTAGGCGATTCTCTTGTCTCAGCCTCCCAAGTAGCTGGGACTACAGGCGCCTACCACAATGCCTGGCTACATTTTTGTTGTTGTTGCAGTTTGGCCAGGGCAGGTTTGAATCTGCCACCATCGGGGTATATGGGGTCGTATTCACGGAGCCACAGGCTCTGCCAACATTTTAATATTTTTAACACAAGGGAAAAGAGCACAATTACCAGCAAGTTGACGCGATTGGAAAAAAGTTGGGAAGGTAACAGTGCCTTCAGGTCATTGCCTCACTTTTTCCCAAAATACAGAATGATTCTTTTACATTGTATTTCATAAAACGTATTAACTTCTTAGTATCCAACCTTTGTGATTGATAGAGTTTTGGTTCTTGCTTCTGAATTCCACAATTCTAATAAAAATTAAATTTAAGCTGATCCATTGGGAGTTACTAAACCCCATAAAAGCAATTACAGTCATAAAGATACGCTGTAAAATTGGCATTAGAGCTACTTAGACACAACCTCCACCTACTTCACAAACACACACACAAAGTGTTTACCTTTTATGAATGTGCCCGGAGTGTATCCCAGGTAACCACAGCCTGCCTAAGGTATCGATTTTAAACTCTCCTTTATTAAGTATGGGTCCAGAATAAACAATGACCTTGACATTCTGAAGGATTGCAGCATAAAAAAGCTCATGAAATCAACATGCCCTGTCTTTTCATCCTTAATATTTTGGACTAATGTCCTTTTGGACTCAGATGGCGATTCCAGATAATCAAAGAAATAGTTACCTAATTGTTGACACCTGGGAGTTTACAGACCTTTCCATTTTCACTAATTACTTCTTTGGTTCCCCCTCCCCCACCCCCAGTTCACTACCCCACTGGGATAAAAGATACCATGGCCATTGTTCTGCTGCAAACTTCTGTTTTTCCTTACCCAGGTGCTGGGAGACTAAAAATAAAAGCGGAGGAAGATTATGGGGGTGAAGATAGGCTATTTTTGATCTTCTCTGGAGACTTAGAGTGTTTCAGCACAGATTCTCAAGTTTTTTAATGTGCTAATTTGAAATGTTTGGGAAACAAACAGGCAGAACACACAAACAACTCAACTGATTCTGCCGTCAAATCAGTTCTCTTCAATTCCATCCTCTCTAATCCTTTTCCCAGCAATTCAGAGGTTTTTATAGTTACCAAATTAGTATAAATGTGTTTTTCTCCTTGTGGGTGGCTTGGTTAAAATAACATTATGAAAAGGGACACTGTCTTCCTGTGAACAGATTATAGAGGACTATTATCATAATCAAATTACCAAAATGTTAAATATACTCTGGCTCCCGCAAAACTCTGCTCACATCTAAGATCAATCTAACAGAATAACAAGTACACGAAATTTAAGCCATTCAGTTCAAATAAAATTATAGCCAACAGTGGAGACCCATTTTCTTCAAGTTATTGATTCTAAAAAGCTATTAAAAGGCACCTTATCTATATTTCCCCAGTATTCAACAAAATAGTGCAATAAATACCAGCATATTCATTTTTAATTCAACATGTAATTGAAGCCACATAACAAAACAAAGTATTGCATTTAGATTACACCGTTTTCGAGTAAATCAAGTTATTAAAAAATAAAACAGCTATTTTTGTGATTTTCTTCGTGTTGGGAGCAACATTCCAGTTACGGTAGGTGTTTATTTTTTGTAACCAAATGGTACTATTAATAACACTTCATATATAAAAATAAAATGTTTGTGCAATAAAGCAGGTTCCCCCCACCCACCTGCTTCCCAGTAAAATGCTGTTTGTGTTCCAGTTCGCATCCTCCTCCTTAATTAAGTAGATCTGCTTTTAGTTTTGTGGCTGGTTATTTGTCTACAGGACTGGACAAATAAATGAACAGACACATAATTCCTTTAAATAGGCAGGACATTCCACCACCGTGTATACGACTTCTAGATGTACAATCTTGTAACCCAGAACTAGCTGTAAGTTGCTGCTCCCCTTCATTCACTCACATCCAAGGGAATATCCTCAAATATTCATAGCTATAAAGAAATCAGAATCTCTATGTTTCAGCTCTTACAAGATAAAAATTTTTGTCTGAGACACTACAACGGAGAAAATTTTCCATGAACAAAATTATAGCCGCTGGGTGCAGTAGTGCATGCCTTATAGTCACAGCTACTGGGGAGGCAGAGGCAGGAGGATCACCTGAGCCCAGGAGTTGGAGCCCAGGCTGGGCAACAGAGCAAGGACCCATCTTTTTGAAAAAATAATAATAATATAGCAACTTCTTGGCCTCAGCAAAGGTTAATGTTTAACTTAAGTGGTTTCAGACACTTTAGGTCAGCAAATACTTATTTGGAACCTACTCTTTGCTTCGCAGTATATGAAGCCTCGTGGATTAAGCAGTTAGAGACAAATGCAATTTCAACAATACAGAGCCCGTAGTCTAACTGATGACAGTTGTGAAGCAGATATGACAAGTAGGACAAGCGTGACAAAAACAGTAAAGATGTGTTTTTTGAATGCAAATCTCACTTTGTAAACCCAGATGCCACATTCTTACTTCTTCAGTCATGAGCATCCTTTACTCTCGCTAATTTCGGCTATTGTTTAATAAGATGGATTTTTTTTTTCTTTTGAGATAGACTCTCACTTTGTCACCCTTGGTAGAGTGCTGTAGCATCACAATAACCTCAAACTTCTGGGCTCAAACAATTCTCTTGTCTCAGCCTCCAGAGTACAACAGGTGCCCACCACAACACCCAGCTATTTTCAGAGACAGTGTCTCACTCTTGCTCAGGCTGGCCTCAAACTAGTGAGCTCAGGCAATCTACCTGTCTCCGTCTCCCAGAGTGCTAGGATTATGGGCGTGAGCCACCAGGCCTCACAATAGAGAAGGATTTTATTATATCTGCTTACAGCACCTATAACAACATCTGTGAAAGGACTATGCCATATCACTTAGGAATTCAAGCAGCTCAAAGTATAGAAACTCAAAAGTCACTTATAAATGAAGAAGTCTGAAGACAATGATAGCAGGAGCTGACTCAGTTGCTCAGCAGGACCACTAGGGACCCAGGCTCTGCCTATCATTCTGCTCCCAAATCCAAGCATGTTCTCTATCACCTTCGTGGCTATCGCCTCGTGGCTCCAAGATTGTTGCTGGCCTTCAGCCATCACGTCCTCATTCATGGAAGGAAGGAAAGGAGGAATAAGGGGAACTACATTCTACATGTACCTGACCCCTCTTTTATCAGGAAAGCCAGATTTTCCCAGAAGTACATAGGACAGAATTCTTTTTTTTTTTTTTTTTTTAGAGACAGAATCTCACTCTATCACCCTAGGTAGAGTGCTGTGGCATCACAGCTCACAGCAACCTCCACCTCCTGGACTTAGGCAATTCTCTTGCCTCAGCCTCCCAAGTAGCTGGGACTACAGGTGCCTACCATAATAGCTGGCTATTTTTTTGCTGCAATTTGGCTGGGGCTGCCCTTGGTATATGGGGCCAACGCCCTACCCACTGAGCCACAGATGCTGCCCCATAGGACAGAATTCTTTGTATATCTTATTGATTGAAATAAAGTCATGTGGTAAGCTTCTTTGCCTTATGGCTTCTGGGTCACGTTGGGCAAATGACGGATGGGAGCTAAGCCTGGAGGGTGGGTGCTGAGAGAGGTCAGGGGGAGTCTTCTCTGTTCCTCCTTGTTGTCCCATTTCAACACTGCATTTGGGTGATGGCCATATCCCCCATAACTACAGCTCTTTCTAGGTACCCTCCTTCCATGGCTCCATGTGTCTCTGGGCTCTGGTAATAAGATCTCAACTCTTACCTTTTTAAGCCTTGAAGTAGTAACAGCCCCTCACTGCAGTTGTTCTCAGGATGCCTCACTGATACCTTCAACTCTGCACACATCTCTATACATAAATTCAACATTAACATCTTTTTTTTTTTTTTTTTTGCATTTTTTGGCCAGGGCTGGGTTTGTACCCGGCATATGGGGCCGGCGCCCTACCCTTTTGAGCCACAGGCACCACCCTAACATTAAAATCTTTTAAATTGACCACCCCCAGAGTAAGTCTGTTCCTCACTGAGACACCCGCCTATATACATATACAGACTTTTAACTGCAAAGGAGGCTGAAAAAACAGAGAATGTATTGGCTGGAACAAATTACAATCCATTGCCTGAGGTCAAGCACATGCCTTCCTGGACAAATGTTTGATTAGGTTAAAGAAAAGCAAGAATATGGCTATTTGATAGGTGCCTAACACTGTCTGCTATATGACATTTACAAGTGAGCTGTTTAAAAAGCAAACTAATGACCATGTCTTACTCATGTCTTTTTTTGAGTCGGAGTCTCAATTTGTCACCCTTAGTATAGGGCCTGGCATCATAGTTCACAGCAGTCTCAAACTCCTGGGCCCTGGCTGGATGGCCCTGGCTCAATGGTTAGAGCGTTGGCCCTGTGCACCAGGGGTGGCGGGTTTGAACCCTGCCAGGGCCTCCTAGACAAATAAACAAACAAACAAAAACTCCTGGGCTCAAGCAATCCACTCACCTGGTCCTCCCAGAGTGCTAGGATTATAGGCATGAGCCATCACACTGGCCTTTTACTCATTTTTTTAATGCCTTCAACTAACTTGGTATTGGCATATTATATGTCTGCCAGTGAAAAAATGATAATACCTTACTCTTTCAGCAAGTTCTGCAGTCCACAGAGTGGACTTCACAGACATTATCCCATTTTACTCTCACAAATAGCCCTGTCATTAAGGCAATGCAGGCATTTTTATCTC
>CAUYQV010016840.1:0-38038 GCA_963574575.1 Galagoides demidoff | reverse complement strand
TGTCCCCCTGGGTAGAGTGCCGTGGCATAGCTCACAGCAACCTCCAACTCCTGGGCTCAAGCGAGTCTCCTGCCTCTGCCTCCCAAGTTGCTGGGACCATAGGTGCCCGCCACAACGCCTGGCTATTTTTTTTTTTTTTGGTTGCAGCCATCATTGTGTTGTTTGGTGGGCCTGGGCAGGATTCAAACCCACCACCTCAGGTGTATTTGGCTGGCACCTCAGCCACTTGAGCCACAGGCGCCGAGCAGCTTGAAACTCCATCTTGAGGCTCCTGAGCAGCTTGAAAAACTCAAGTCGCCTGGGTGCCGCCCTCAGGGCTGGGGTGCAGTGTGGGCATCAGGGCTTTTTATGGTTCCCCAGCTATCCTGACATGCAGCTGAGTTTGAGAGCCAGCCTTGTGATTCCTTCTGTGGCAGGGGCAGTGGTCAGGTTTTCATTTCTAATAACTGCAGAGAAATGCTTTTTGAACCCAAATCCTAGTCTGAACTCCCAATATGTGAAAGAGCTGGTGAGGGCCTGTCTGCCAAGAGACCCCCCAAACCCTGTCTTCACACTTCCTCAGTGCTATTTGAAAGCTGCTGTCATGTGGGGTGCTTGGGGTGGGTTCCTGGGTGACTGGTATGGGGACACCAGGCCAGTGTTGGGGCCAGCCAGGCCAGGCAGGGCGCAGGGGTCAGGGATCAGGGTCCTGCCTCTTGCCGGGGTGTGTAGGGTGGTGCCTGCTAATTTTGAGCCAACAACAGAGCCAAGCCGAGTTTCTGCACAGGCGGCAGGTCTTCCTCCTACCCCTGTAGAAGGCACTGGGATGGGCGTGGCCCCAGTTAGATGGACACCAGGGTCACTGCTAGACACGGGCTGCAGCCTGCAGAGTGTGGAAAGCAGCAGTTCCCAGTGTCCCAAGGGGACCTGGGGCCAAATGCCAGCAGGCTGGGGTGTGGATCCCAGACCAGAGCCACAGGCTGCAAAGTCTTGGGTCAGCATAGATTAGCAGAGGCTGGGGCAATGTGACCTCACAGAGGATGGGAATGGTTGATGTCTGTTTCAGAGGGCCAGGCACCAGTGCCACCAATAGAAACCAGGCAGGGCCAGCTGAGCGCAGGCCCCATGGCCCTTCTTACTCCTGTGACTTCTTTGCAGGGCTGCTGGCAGGGAGAGGCTGTGGCCTGGCCGTGCTGCCCAGGTACTAGGTCTCACTGAGGAGACCCTTTTTGTCCTGGAACCTACACTGTGTCACCCTTTCCCTACCTCCTATGGCCATGGGCACAAAGGGGCCTTCTGAGCTGTGGCTGCTGCCACTGTCCTGGGAGCAGCTGCCCTTCCTGGGGGCTGGAGGGGCACCCTCAGGACACAGGCGCTGGCCCCCCTGGGTAGACAGCTCATGGGCTTTACGGTCAGTCCACCTGTGGAAGGCCAGAGCCTCCCACCCATCCAGTCTTACCTGTGAGGGCCATGCTTCTTCTCAGCTGTTGCAGGGACAGTAAGGTCACATGGCCAAGGCAGGTGGAGGGAGGAGGCCCCTTCTGCCCCCAGCTCTGCCCATGGGACAGCCACACTCCTAAAGAGATGCCCCACTGCATGATAAACACATGATTCCCATGGGTGTGGGGACCAGGGCCCTCCCCTCCACCTGCCTCTCAAGGGGCCAGCATCCAAGAAATGCCTCTGGAGGGGATTGGCCCATTTTTCCTATGTTGGTCCCCAGGGGGAGGACTCCTGGGTGGGAGGGGGAGGAGGTGCTTAGAGTGAGGGGATATGGACACAACCTAGGGGACACCCAGGATTTGGAAGAGTCACTCTAACAGCAGTGTGTGGGGCAGATGGAGCCCTGAGGAAGGAGGAAGGAAGAGAAGGGTTGGGGTGGGGACCAAAGGCACAAGCATTCCCAGCTCTGCAGAGGCGCACAGGCTGGGCAGGCTAGGATCAGTGACACAGCTTGTGGGGGGCAGGCTGGGAGGCGGATTCTCTGTCCCTACTCAGATTTTTCTGGTTTACCAAGCTGCATTTGGGTGTAGGGGAGTTTGCGGAATTTGCAGATGGGCTGTGGCCATGGTGGGAGGTGGAACATTTCGGGGCACTGAGGACTCAGGATTCCTCCTTGGGAAGCTCCCTGCCAGTGCCAGGACCTGGCTCCACTCTGCAGCTGCTGCCAGGGGTGTGGTGAGAAGCATAGCCCAGCGGGCTTCCTGGGTTCCTTTCTCTCCAGGGTGACGTGAGCGTCTCTTGCCAGGTCCGTGGGCGGAGACATCTGGCTGGTAGTCAGAAGGTGCCCGTGGTGGCAGCAGTCACACCTGGGTATGGGCAGCACCACCCTCTCCACACCCTCATGGCTTTCCATCCACTCCTGAATGTTCTATGGAAACTTACTGTGATGGGTTGGCTCCTTGGAGCTGGAAGTGAGATCGTCTCAGTAGGTGATTGGCTAAGAACAGATGAGGCAGGGACCAAAGCTGGGCATGGCGGGTGCTGGGGGCGGCCTAGAAACCCAGGGAGGACAGCAGGCAGAGGTGCTTTTCCCTCTGTGGCAGGGCTGCTGGGTTGCCTGGTGTGTGTGACGGCACCTTTGCCACCAGTCGGCTAAGCCTCTGGGTTTCATCATCTGGGCAGCAGCAAACCTCAGGTCTCTCCCCCTCTTCCCTCTCCCACTCGCCCGGCTTCGCAACAAAGGAAGAGGAGCAGTGATACGTATGTGATGTCTCTTTCAGTCTAGGTGACATTTCAACCTCTTAAGTCCAGCATTTGGAACGCAGTGAAAGGTTAAAATGTTTTTAAAGACACTGAGACAGAAATGAATACACACACTGTACAGAAAATTTGGGAACACAGAAAAGAACAGGGGGAAGTTACCCCAAAGCCTGGCATGCCAGGAAATCACCATTACATTGTCTTCTGGTCTTCATCTGCAGCAGGATTGAACAGTGGATGGTCACCCTGCTCAGGACTCAGTAGCATGATTTTACCACTTAGCAATTTATCTGGACCATCTTTCATGTCAGTGAGTACCGTCCTACCACGTGCCTCAGTGGCCACAGGCATTACCTCATGTGGGTGTCTCAGCACGTATTAAGTAAGCAGTCTCTTGCCACTTAACATTTACTCGTCTGAATTCTTCATTACTGTAAATAATACTGTGATGAGCAGGTCATGGCACAAAGGCAGCTTTGCACAAGCTGGATTTTGCACTTGGGATAAATCCTGAGAAGTAGGATTGGGACTTGGCTTAGCTGATGGGCACTCCTGATTCCAGCCACCCGCACCCCCCGCCAGCTCTGCACAGCCTTCTCCTCGGGGTCAGCACCTTGTCAGCTCTGCCGTGATAGGCAAGCCCAGGACCCCACTGGACTGTAAGACTCCCCCTACTGCTTGTGCTCCTATGCTGGTAACCAGAGGCCCTTCCATGTGAACTTCATGTCCTGGCCAGGCAGGGGGATGCTGAGTGTGGAGGTGAGGGTGGAAGGACAGCTCCCAGTCTGGTGACGCCTCGGCCAGCAGAGCTCTCGTCTCACTGAGCCATGACCAGCTCAGTTGCCAGGCGCCGGGCAGTTTTGTTTCATTGTTTGCACAGCCCTGGGAGGGAGAAGGAGGCTTTTGACTTTCTACCAAGTTGGAATCGCTGACCATTCTCTTGGGGTGTTCAGTCAGCTGCCAGTGCCCAGGCACGGAGGGGATTCCCAGCAGCCTCTGAAGTAAGATAAAAAGCATTAACCCGAAAACACATCTGCTGTGATTAGGAAACCATTTTTGGAAGCCACGTTTTTAGGCGTGGAGGGCAGGAATGTAGTCTGTATTTTCTTCTAAGCCTTTCAGTTTAGAACAGATTTAGATTTACAGGAAAGCTGCAAAGATAATGCAGCTTATTCCTGTACACTCCCCCCCCCCCAGTGTCCCCAGTGTGGTACCTTATACATCTAGGGTGCATTTGTCCCAACTAGGGGGACAGCAATGGGCGTTACTGTTAATTAAACTGCACACTTTGTTGGGTCGGACTGCTCTTCCCCTAAAGTCTTTTGGGTCCAGGACCCCCCTTGCCTTCAGGGCACATCTACTCAGCCTTCAGGGCACGTCTACTCAGCCTTCAGGGCACGTCTATTCAGCCTCCAGGCCTTTGCTTGTGGTGCAGGGAGACAAAGCCAAGTCCTTTCAACTCTCGGCATGGCCCATGGGGACCTGGTGTGTCCCTCCCCTGACAGCCCCAGATGTCCACTTTTCAGGCCCCCAGAGCCCATCCCTGCATGGCTGTTTCTCCAGGAGACATTGGTATGTCCACCTGCATGAGGACAAAATGAGGACAAGGGCAACCCAGACAAAAGAATGTTCCGGAGACTTGGGCAGCATGAGCCAAACAGCACAACAACCCAAGAGGGCAGCTTGGTCCTTGGGGGGAAGAGTGCAGAAGTGGGTGGGCCCTCTGTGAGTTCAGCAGCTTGGCACCCCCTTCTCTGCCTTGGCCATCGCAGCAGCCCTTGGTGATGGGTTATTAACAGACACAAGGGCCACCACCTTCCTTCTAGCTGTGGAACATTCTGCAGAGACCTAGGGGACACAAGAGGATTGTTGTCCCTGATACTACAGCCCCTCCTGGCTCCCCTTCCATTCATCTGATCCACGAGTCTTCCCAAAGGGCTCTGGGGTCCCCCCTGCCTCTGTGGGGATGAGTCTGGAGCCAGGTGTCCTGCCCACCTTGGCGAGTTTCTTGGGTCTTGGGGCCTGGGCTGCCATTCACAGATGCGCAAAACTAAGGTGCATCTGGGCACAGGCTGGGTTGGGTCACAGGTGACTTGTGCCCACCATCGGGGTGGCTGGGTGTGGAGGCTGCAGCTGCTCGAGCCGTCCCTGGATGCTCATGTCAGGGTCCCTCCTCCCTTCGTGCCCCCTTTCTGCTGCCCTCAGCCTCTGGGAGCGCGTGTCTTCTCAGCTTCCTTCCGCCCAGAGGTGGGTCCTTTCCTGCCCTGAGCCCACCTCCTGTCTGGGTGTGGGCTCCTCAGGGTCTGCCCATATCTGCCAGTATCGGGCACACTCTCAGCTGGCCCCTGCCTCCTGGGGCCTGGTTTCTTCTCTCTGTGCCCTGCCACCCTCACCCTGGACTCCTGGCCAGCTCCGTGCTGGTGTGGTAAACCCTTGTCACCTCTGGCCCTTTCCAGTTGCTCTAAAGGTCTTTTTCCTCCAACACCCACATGCCTCTTCCCCCAGCCCTGGAGTCTCCCACAGTGACTCAGTCACCCTGGGCCCCCTGCCCCTTTTCCTCCCCCAGGGGCTCCCTGTGTCCATCTGGGACACACTGTGGGGGCACGCTGCTGTGCACCTCTGCAGGGGTGGCTGGCACATGAGTCAAATTTCACATTTGCTCAGACACACACCAGGTCCACCCGAGAGGTTCTTCCCGCAGCTCTCCCCAGCTCAGGACGGAGCCCGGCAGGTGCCCCTGCCTGCAGCCTGGAGGACTTTAAAAGCTTCTCTTTCTCCTGTGCCCCCCCCCCCCGTAAGACAGCAAATCCTGTGGGCACCCCCACCATTCCCCAGGGTCCAGTGCTTCTCACCACTGGCACTGTCACCCTGTGCCCCACCATCCCCCGGGGTCCAGCGCTTCTCACCACTGGCACTGTCACCCTGTGCCCCACCATTCCCCCGGGGTCCAGCGCTTCTCACCACTGGCACTGTCACCCTGTGCCCCACCATCCCCCGGGGTCCAGCGCTTCTCACCACTGGCACTGTCACCCTGTGCCCCACCATTCCCCGGGGTCCAGCGCTTCTCACCACTGTCACCCTGTGCAGCTTCACCACCTCTCACCTGGGTTGTCACTAGAGGTCCCCAGCTGGGCTCGCCCCTTGGGCTGTTCCCAGTCTTCAGAACATGCTATCAACACACAAGTCATGTGGGTACTTGCCCTGTGCTGGGGCAGGGGTGGAGCAAGAGGGCAGCCCTGGCATGGGCTGTGGGCCAAGAAGGAGGTTAGTGAAGTGCCAGGCCCCTGGGCTCAGCACACAGGGCTAGGAAGCTCCAGCCCCAGGGGAGCAATAGGGACACGGAGCTCGTCAGAGCAATCAGAATTTAGGGGGCATCAACAGTGTCTGTGTCACCACTGGGCTCTCCAAGCCTCCAGGGCCCACCTCACACGCAGGCAAGGTATCTCCATGGCCACGCTCCTCATTCTCCTTCAGAGGGACCCATACTCTCACCTCTCAGAGCAGGGTCTGCAGGGCTGCGCTGAGCACACTCTGCCCCGCACATGCTCCTCTCCGGGGTCCTTCTCTAATGCCCCTCCCGGGCCCCTCACGTCTGTGCCCCAAGGCTCTCCCTGCCAGGCCTGCTGTGGGTCTCCTGGCACACTCGCCCCTCTGGAATATGAGCCTCCTGCAGCAGGGCCTTGGTTTTTGGCCCACCGCTGGGACCTGAGCACCCGGCCTGGGGTCTGGCACTTAGTAGATGCTCAACAAATAGTGAGTGAATGACGGAGTGAGTGGGCTGGCAGGACTTGGAGCAGCAGGGGCACCTGGGAGGATGAGGTGGGGCCCTGCCCCTGCAGTCCCGAGGCCCAGAGAGAAGGAGACACCCAGGGCCTCAGCTGAGACTGCCCTGGCAGGAAAGGGGTTCAGATGACATTAAAGCTAAAGCCGTTGCCCTCCAGTGGGATGGGTGGCTGCCTGGGGCTGGAGATGGCCCCTCGCAGGCTGAATCCAATGCCAGGAAGTGCCTGGATGCAGCGCCTACACAGCTCACTGGGGTCATCTATTACGTCATTTCCTCCTCAGCCCTGAATCAGTCGGAGGAATTCACATCCAGACCAGGGGCCTGCCCGACGGTGGGTCCAGCACCATCCAACTCCTCATGCAGCTTGGACATCGACTGTCCCGGACTTCAGAAATGCTGTCCCTGGTTGGGCAGGCACCACTGCGTGGCCCCCATACCCCCAGGTAGGGCTGCAGCAAAGGAGGGTCCCCAGTTGGCCCTGATCTGGGGGATGGGGAGGAGGGGCCGCCAGGCGCATGCCACAGTCTGCTCTTGGCGATTTCCTTGTTAAAATCTGACCACTGACATCTTAGGGGAGAAAAGCTGACAGTTCATTAAGGACTCTGGGGCGGGAAACATTCCTGGCAGAGCAGGAGCTCTGGGGCTAGTTGGGGGCTGACAGTGGGAGGGTCGGGCTGGCTGCTCCTGCTGCCCTTGGGGGCCTGCCCAGCCTGCACGGTGCCCATGGCAGGTGTGACCCAGTCCTGCATGCCTGCTGGTCTGCAAAGTTCTCTCTAAGCCAGTGTTGAACCTGGGTGAATGGGCTAGTCTGTATATGTATGTATCATATAAAATACATATCACAGCTTTTGTATAGTGTATAGCAATATAGTAATAAAATAAATAACATCAAGCATTATAATAATAATGTTATCCTTACTATTAAACTATATAGTATATGTTATATATAATAATACAATTTGTGGTATATAGGGTATTATGTATAATACATTATCATACTACTCAATATTTATAGTATAAATCAAATAATGGTACAGTATAAAGTAACTTTACACATCAGTACAACATTCCTTTATATCAAGCTTTGTGGGATAAGATTAAACCCTAAGTATACCCCTTCCAGGGTACGGAAGATGACTGGGCCTACTGCTGTGGGCGCCAAGCCTTTCAGCCCTGCCCAGTTCACCTCTGAGCTGGAAGTGGGGCTGCCTCACTTGTCACCGTTGCAGGTGTCTCCTATAGGAGACGAATGCAGAATAGGGCCCCTGTCTTCCCCAACGGACCCCTCCCCATAGCGGCCTCTGGAGGCCCCACCCTGTCCCAGTCCCTCACTCATCAGCCTCTGCCCGGTGTAGCTCCAGAGATGAGCCCGGGCAGCTTCTGGTACAATGTCACTGTGCTGGTGAAGATGGACTTCAAGGAACTGGAGCAAGTGGACCCCAGGCTGCTGAGCCACCTGCGCCTTCTGTACTCCCTGGTAGGTGGGGATGGGGAGCCTCCTGCATGCTCCTGTCCAGGGCAGGTGAACCCAGGCATGGGGAGAGGAAGGGAACTGGGGTTCAGGAAGGAGAACATTCCACAAGGGGCCACAAAATGACTCTGAACCAAATTTGAGTTCAGAGTCAGATTCAAAGCAGATTCAAAAAGGTATAATTTACATGTAATAAAATGAACACAATTGAAGGGCATAGTGAGACGAGTTTTGGTGTACACCCAGCGAGGACGACCCCTCCCTGGTACAGAACATAGGTCCCTAATCTTGTGGTGGTCTGTTGCCTAGACAAAAGTGTGTCCCCCATAGCCCAAACCCCGGGCTCTGCCCTCACTGACCTCACTCCCAGAGGTCCGGCCCCTGCTTTATGGAATTCCACATGGTCCTGGAAGGTGCTGGGCCAGGCAGCACAGACCAGGGCTCTCAGATGTGGCACTAGCGAGCTGGAGAGCCGTTTGGGGGGGGGTTCTGCAACTCAGGGAGGGGTGAACAGCGTCCATGGCCTCTGCACACAGGAGTCAGGAACATCCCCTGGTTGTGACAACCAGAAATGTTCCCAGACATGGCCCGATGGCCCCTGGGGATGAAGTCACCAAGGCTGTGATGACACAGCTCACTCCTGACCTGTCAGCAGCGATTTCCAACCAGCACATCATTTCACACTGGGGCCACCACCAGTCTTGGGGATCCCAGTGCAGACAGGGTGCTGCACTCCCTAAGGTCCCCGGGTGGTAGTGTGACCTCAGGGGTGGCTTGACAGGGACCTGTGTTCAGAGGCTTGAGCTTGTGTGCGTCTCTGCTGTGTCTGGAAATGCTGGATGCTTTTTGAACAAGGGGCCCACACTTTCATTCTGAGCCTTGGGTAGCTGGTCCCACCTGCCCTTCACATGTGCCTGGGTGTCACAGGTCAGAGACATTTGGGCCCTGCCTCAGTCTTTAGACTAAGTGGCCATGGCGGGCCCAGGACAGATGGTACACGTGACAAACTGCCTCCTTAGCTACCCCGTTTTGAGCGACCTCCATTTCTGCTTAGCATCTCAAGGGGCTGCCCAGTGGGCCAGTGAGAACCTGGTGGCGGAGCCATAGCTCCTGGCCCAGTGTCCTCAGTCATCACCTGTGTGACCTTGGGCACGTTACTTGACCTCTCTGTTCCTTGGATGCCTCCTCCATTAAATAGAAATGATCATAACTCTCCTGAGACAGTGACTGTGAGTTTAAATACACGTAAAGAGCTTGACAGTTTCCTGATGTGTGTGGGGTGTGTACGTGGTGTGGTTAGTGTTCTAGATACTGTATGTGCCGCCTGTTATCTCCCCGTGTGCAGGTGTTATCCCTCCAACCTGATTGTCACCACCTGAGGTAGGGCCTGCCCAGCCTCGGTTCTGCCTTAAGCAGGTTCCGGGTGATCAGCTCGTTCCTGCTGCTGGGACTCTGGCTGGTCCCCCGTCCTTCTCCTGGGGCCTGGTTCTTGTCCTGCCTTCTAAATTCCAGACTGGTTTCTCCTGGAAAGGGGTTTCAAGTGTGCCTTTGAGAAGGACCCCACCTGTCCCCACACTTCCTCAGGACTACTGGTAGAGACATGGCGGTCTGATGGCAAAGTCTGTTTAGGTGACACTGGTCTGGCAGTTGGTCATCAATTTGCTTGGCTTTCCAAGAGTTGGACTTGCAAGACATTAGGCTCAAATAAGATGAATTTATATACAGTGAGGAAACACCTTTTTGTTAAATCATGACTTTTGATTCCTAATTCCCTGTTGGTAGTTCTAATTCTGTCACTGGCTACATGGGTCTTGGGGAGGGTCTCGGGGTGACGGCTGTACGACTGCTCTCCTTTGCTGGGACATGGCACCTGGCCCATGTCAACATGTCATTTTCCTTCTGTGTATCTGTTTCTAGGTCAAAATTTTGCCTTTTTGTGAGGACATCAGCCATGCTAGCTTATCCCCTCCAATGGGCATAGGGCCACTTTAACTAATTGCTTCTTTATTTGACCCTAATTCCAAATAAAGTCACATCCTGAGGTATGAGCAGGATTTCAACAGGGAAGTTTTGTGGAGGGGGCATAATTCAGCCCCTAACTGCTGGCATTGTACAAGTGTTTATCATTCTGGTTTGCAGGACTTTTATTGGGCTAATGACAGATAGGAAAATATTACAAGTGGGGTGTGTGTCCATTAGCTTCTCAGGCCTCAGGCTCCTGCCTGTTGGACAAGGGCCCCCTTCACCTGTGACACTCTGGCTCTGCTTTCACAGGTCACCAGTGCCTTGGAGCCACTG
Source organism: Galagoides demidoff (assembly GCA_963574575.1). NCBI lineage: Eukaryota > Metazoa > Chordata > Mammalia > Primates > Galagidae > Galagoides > Galagoides demidoff. The sequence continues at coordinate 27,803 of CAUYQV010016840.1, read as the reverse complement.
GACTCCACAGTCCACCACCTGCGCTCCACCAGCGGAGACCCCTCCACCACGGTGTCGTGGCTCCTGCTGGGCCTGCCGCAGCTGTTGCCGGTGGCTGACGTCTCTGCCCTGCTGGATGATGTCGTGAGGCGGGTCTATGAAGTGATCAGCATCCAGGTGCAAGGTTGTGCTCCTCTCCATCCTCCCTCTTGGGGAAGCTTCAGGCTGGACTGTACAGCCTGGCCAAGTCCTTCACCACTCAAAGGAGGGTTAAGGCCAGGAGGGCAAGAACCACGGGTTCTGTGCATTAGTCCCGCAGGCGAGGCCATCCTGTAAACTCCGAGTCCCCAGGCGTGGATTCAAGAATTTTCTTTGCCCACTTCCCCTCTGCCCTCATCTCTCTTCCCACCCTGCCATCCCCCACCCCTGCCCCAGCAGGCTTAGCCTCCCGCCCAAGTGGGCGCAGGGCTCAATCCCAGAGCAACATGCAAAGAACTCGTTTCTTCCGTCCTGGGGGCTCCGTGTTTCCCTTTTAGCTCCTTCCCGCCCCTGCCAGGACATCTTTGTACCTAGGAAGCCCCTCAGCAGGTCTGTACCAAGTCAAACTTGTGCTTGCTAAAGCTCCCAGATGTGGCCTTATTTCTGGAAGACGTTACCTGTTCTTTTTTTTCTTTTTTTTTTCAGTCTATGTCAGGGGTTGGCAAATGTTTTCTGGAAAGGGCCAGATAGTAAACATCTTCGGTTTTGTGGGCAGCATGGTCTGTGTTTCAACTGCTCGGTTGCGCCATTGTACTGGGAAAGCCGCCCAGGCAGTGTGTGAGCCAGCGAGTGGCTGGGTCCCCGCAGAGCTCAGCTCCCGTTTCTGAAACAGGGCTGTGTGGCAGGGGCCAGGTGTCGGCCGCTCCCATGATACAGAAAGTGGAAAATGACAATGCCAGGTCTGGAGCCCCGGGAAAGCTCTGGTGGTTTCAGATCCATAAACGTTCTTCAGGGCCCAGCCGTGTCATTCTGGTGCCAATAAGCAAAGCCCTTACCTTGTTGTCTGTTCCATCAATGTCCTTCCTCATGCCAGAGGTGACAGGAGAGTGTCTATGGGTAAACAAGGTGGCTTTATTAGTGGAGGAGGCCAGGGAGAACCCCACGGTGTGGGGACCCATGGGGTGTCTCAGGAAGCGGCTACTGCCAAGAACCCATTATAGGATGTGGATTTTGATTGGGCGGTGGGGGGCTGGGGAGGTAGGATCTTGTCAGGTAGGATGCTGTGGAAAGTGGGGGCAATTCCGTGACTGGTATCTCTGTACTCCTAGCTGTAGAGAGGGGAATTGCATGAAAATAAGCTGTAGTTGGTACAGAACTAATAGTCACTCATTCTGGCCAGGAGAAGTGGGCTCGTGTTTTGTGAGTGAAGCACAAGCTTACTCCTGTTTTAGGTAAAATCCCAAACTGACCTGTGTGAGGCTGGGTTCTGTCGGGGACCTCAGGGCTGCTCTGGTTTTGTTCTCAGTGTAGGACCATGGTGCGCACTTGACTTACCTTTGGGGCAGGATGACTGGGCCCCATCGAGCTCAGACTCAGTCCAGCCGGAGCAATTTGCTCAGGCAGCAACATCTACCCAGGAGCGTGTGAAGCGGGTGGAGGAGCCCTGCCTGGGCTCAGGGCATTGCTGGGATGGGGACAGACCCCCCCCCCCAGCACTGCCCAGTGCTCCCGCTGCACATTCCACCGAGTTGGGGGCTGTGGCCTTGCTAACAGCTCCCGCCTATTCTCCCTTTCAATAGACGTAAACGAATGTTCCTATGATGAGCTCAACGCCTGCTCTGCGGGGGAACCATGCGCCAACCTGGAGGGCTCGTACCAGTGTGTCTGTCCCCAAGGATCTCTGCTGGCCTCAGCTCCCCAGGAGCTGGACCATGTGAATGACGGTAAGGACTGGGCTCTCCCGGTCAGCGTGGGACAGCCTCAGGAATCTTTTCAATCTAGATGGTCCATAGACCAGATGACTCTTCTTTTCTTGACTAGAGAGAATGCGGAGCTCAGTTCTTGTATTTAGCAAACGTCTATTTGTGCACCGTTCACAGTCCTAGATGCTGATAAAAGCGTCGTGCACGAGAAATGATTGTTCAGCTCAGTGATTTTCAGCTGGTATGCTGAGATGCACTGGTGTGCTGTGAGATGATCTTAGGTATGCCTCAAAGTTTTAAAAAGATCATTAATTACATTATTTTTGGGAGAAGTTCAAAGCACAGTAAGTATTTTTTTTACTTTTTTTTTGATCAACATAATTTAAGCGTGCTGCAGCGGTTGAACTATAGGTTCAAATGTGCCTTGAGATAAAAAAAATAGTTGAAAAACACTGGTTTAGATGGAGCTGTTTTGGCGAGTGAGAGGGTCATGAATGATGCATACACTGGGGCCTTGGAGCAGGCTGGGACTGTCCCTGGGAGGGTCAGCCCTGAATGCCCAGCTCTGTCAGTTGGGAGGAGCAGGGGAGGGGCACCAGGGGTCATCCATGCTGACACTTGGGATTGGCTTCTGTCATCAATGGGTTTCAAGTAAGAAAAAACTGTGTACTTTGCAATGCAGGACAATGCTGTGAAGACTACAGAGCAGGAGTCTGGGTGCAGGAGGGGACAGGGGACCCAGGCAGCATTTTAGAGACAGAACCTACGGGGCTTACTGGGTAATTCAGCAAAAAAGAGGAAAGGGAAACCCAGCAGAATCCAGATGTCCTTTTTAAAAACATCTAAGTGTCAGTACTCGAGAACCCAAGTGTCTCAACTGAGGCTGTCACTGCCAACAGTAAAAGTGGGGGCTGACATGAGGCTGAAGGGGGTGGGGATGCCAGGACCCCATTTTTCTGAGTGAGCTGGAGCTGGGGGCAAGGCTGGGCTGCTGTGTGGGTCTGGGTTGTCTGTACCTGGGGGTGGGGGACACTGAAATGAGGGGCATGGCTAAAAGAAGGGACGTGTGGCTGAGGGACCTAGGAGTTAGAGGTCAGCATAGGAGGTGGAGAAATAGCAGCAGAAGCTTGAGAAGGACTCAGTGGTCCAGAGGTGAGCCGTGAGGGAGCTGGGAAGGGCAGACAGGGGCACAGGGGGCAGGGTGGGCTGTTGGAGCTCTGGGGCTGTGGTGGCCTTTGGGGAGAGAGGAGGGGCAGGAAGACATAAGTATGGCTTAAATAATAGCTGGAGACATGGGGAGCCCTTTATGGCAGTTTTACAGAGGGGTGTGTCTGTGTACAGCCGCTACAGGGAGGGCCCAGCAGATCCCTGTGCTTTGCAGGTGCCGAGAGCCCCGCTTGCCCTGGCAGCTGTTGTGTGCACAGGGGATAGCAAGTGGAGCCTCCCCTTCAGGGACGGTGGTGGTGTGGCCACCTAGTAGTCACTCATCCACTGGCTGATGCCATCTGTTTTAACGAGCACCTGCGATGCTTTGCCTATTGTTCTTTTTTTGGCTGGGACTGGGTTTGAACCCACCACCTCCAGCATATGGGGCCGGCGCCCTACTCCTCTGAGCCACAGGCGCTGTCCCATTGCCTACTGTTCTAACAGGGGCCCTTCAGTGCCCCAGCCCCTGCTCATGGGGAGTTCACATTGCAGTGAGCACAGATGACAGGTACATGGATAAATGGGAAATCTAGAGAGGGTGATTATGACAGTAGCACAAAGAAAAATGTCATAGGAAAGTGTGTGGGGATGGAGAGGGGCCTGGCTGGCTGTCAGGAATCCAGGTCTGAGCAGACCCCTTGGACCGGCAGGGCTGGGCAGAGACCCCTGTGGAGGGAGCGAGTGGGTCCTGAGGCTGTCTGGGGCACCAGCACTTGAGGGGAAGTGAAGTGTCCTAGGCTGCATCATGGCCCCAGAGACATTTGCACCCTAATTCCAGGACCCATGGCTATGTTCCTCATGTAGCAAAAGGGACTTTGCAGAGGGGACTGAGGTGAGGGTCTCAGGGTCCCAAAGCTAGTCCAGACATACACGATCCAACTTGTTCATTACAGCGTGTCCACTGCTGTCCTGAGGCCACCTTCTCCAGGTACACTCTGGAGGGGAGGGCATTCCTGTGATTGTGGGTGGTCTACAGTCCGGTATGTTCCCAGGGAACAGAGCCACAGGAGCCATGCCACCCAAGGCCACACCCTTCCTCCCCTACCAGAGTGGAGAGTGGTGGAGTGACTCGACTAGAAAACAAGTGAGTGTCAGGCGGGTCTTTGCCGACTCTCTCCCCGTCCCGTGGTGAGGAGCGGGCTGGGTCAGATGTGGAGGTGTCCAGAGCCAGATCTCTGGCACTGGAACATTCTAGCTCCCATCAGAATGAAGCTTCATGGGGAAAGGGCCTTGTCGTCTTCTGTTCAGGAGACACTTGTGTGAAAAGAGAAGGGAAGTGGAGTGGGTGGTGTGGCAGCCATTCGCTGGGTCTCCAGGTGTTAAAACAAAAAAAGCAACGCCCAGCCCAGTTCTGGCAACCTGCCCTCCCCTCCCCCAGCAGGGCCTGAGGATCTGGTCAGAAGGTGCACCTGCCTCCACACATGTGCCCCCCAGCTTTGCCTAGAGCCGTCTCTAGGGTGGCAGGGTGTCCCTTTAGTGGGACTAGAGGTCATGTTTACTCTGGTCAGTAATCCGCAGAAATATGAGACACTCTTCACGGTTAGGCTTGCTGTCAGCCAGATGCCGCCACGCTCCGCAGTGTGGCCCCGTGCCGCGGGCTGCAGGATCGCGCCAGGATAGAAGGCCGCTTGGGCCACAGCTAATCACAAACAGGGAGGGCTGCGTGGCCCTGGCTCCACTTCTAACAGGGCAGGGCAGGCACATCCAGCGTCCCCAGATCAGAAATGTGAGTGAGTGCCAATTGCCTATGCTGAGGGGAACAGCATGTGTTTTAAATTTAGAAGCTAATATAAATGAGCAATCTGCTGGAACGGCTGAGCGGCACAGTCCTTGGAAAATACAGCACACACTTCAGATACTTTGCTCATGAAATTAGTCACCCAATTAATGACACACAGGCAGCTGGATTCTTGCACAAATCAGAAACCCTAAGAAATCTTGCAGTCTGTGCTTTATGCTCTGGGCATGCATCCTGCTTTTAGGAAGGAACGAAACGTCTTCTGGTCACCCTAACTCCTGCTGCCAAGGTCTCCCTCCTCAGCTGGAACCTCAGGCAACTCAGCACCATGGAGAAACATCTCCTGAGCCTGGAGTTTGGGGGGCGAGGTTCAACTGGTTGAATCCTGATTCAACTCCTCAGTGTCCCTGCCTTCCTACAGCCCCAAGCGTCAAACTGGTGGGCCCAAGGGAGAAGAGGAATCCAGCTGGGCCCAGAGAGATGGTGGGAAGGCAGCATTGCCAGTACCTTTCCTGCTGGGTGGACAGGGGTCAGGGCTGCTGGGGGAGATGAGAGCCTCATCGATGCAGGCTACTGTGCCTGTTTCACCCAAGGAAATTCGAAGTCCTGGATTTCGGTGCCCAGCCCTGGATGGAGAGGGTGGTGGAACAAGGTTCCAGTGCCTGCATTTCAGACTATCTGAGCTGCTGCTGCCCTCGGGTCACATATAGTCAAGAATTGAGTGTCATTTTCTAGGGCTGCAGCTTGAGGGGAAAGCTAACAGGTGACCATGGGCCAAACACCACCTTACAGGAAGGGAGGAGGGCCGGGAGGAAGGGATACTTCTGGTTTTCAGATATCTCACGGTCTGCCCTGCGGACGAGGGATCAGACTTAGTGTGTTAGAAGCAGGTTCTACAACACAAAGAGCAACCTTCAGACAAGTTGTGCATCCCCTGTCCCCTAAAGCTAGTTAAAGACAGGTTGGGAGATGTGCAGACTTCCTGGGGCTTCCCTAACAAATGACCACAAATTGGGTGGCTTAAAACAGCAGAAAGGTAGTTTCTCATGGTCTCGAAGACCAGAGGTCCAAATCAAGGTGTTGGCAGGACCACACTGGCTCTGGGCGCTCTGGGAGGCCCCTTCCCACCTCCTCTACTGCCTGGAGCTGTGGGGGTCCTTGGTTTGTGGCCTCATTGGTCCCACCTTCAAGGCCAGCATCTCCTATTCTCTCCCTGTTCCGTCTCCTGTGTGTGCATGTGAGAACTTCTCAATTCCCTCTCTTATCTTTTAAACCGCATGCCATCCTGACACTGGGTGTCTTATATGCCCTGATTGCATTTAGGGCCAACCTGTAGATCCAGGATAATTGTTCCATCGCAGGATACTTAATCACATCTGTCATGAGCCCCTTTCCAAATAAGGTCACATTCAGCAGGGCCAGAGGTCATTATTCAGCCCACTGCCGTGGTAGGGTGAGGTAGGCACACGGCAAGTGAACTTGGCCATGCCCTATCAGACCGCTTTGCCATATATTGCCAACTGGACCTCCCCAAGTCTCAGTTTCATCCTTTGTAAAACAGGGAACTTAGAAGACTGTCAGCTGGGACCACTGTAGGGACTACACGAGATCACACACCTGTGCACACGGCGCTCAGAGAAGATGAGCTGCAAGTGTCGATGAGGGCTTGGCTGGTGCATGCCAGGGTGGTCACGCGAGGGGTACTTTGTGAGGCACATAGCAGGGGGTTTACCCGAAGTCCCCCACAAGCTGTGACTCAGGTGTGCTGACCCGGGCACTGCGGGCACGGACTCAGCTCTCTCCTCTGTGTCTGTGGGATGTCGGATGCATTGTAGATGGTCAGCCATACACCGAGTCTGACAGAATCACCACTGCAGTTGGCCAAAAATTATCAATTGTGGGTGACTTCAGATGCTTCAAAGTAATACATTGGAGAAAGAGCCACACAAACATTCAGCAGTAGTATTATCCTCAAGGAGTACTTATTTCCTTAGATTAGAAGGGATCCCTATTCTCCAAGTTTCACGATCTCTTTCAGCTGCAGAAACCGCTGACGGCAGCTTCTGCAGACGCCTCGGAGGGTTCTGCAGCCTTAGAAATGCCAGGTTTGCAGTTCCTCGGTCCAATGATCTGAGGACCTAGTGGCATCTTTATTTATTTACTTATTTATTTATTATCATAATGGCATCTTTATTTAAAGAGTGAGTATGTGTCGTTAGAAAAGGTAACGTGTGCGTTGCCAGCCCCAGTGCCTTCCTAGACCTCTCCCTCCACACTAGTCCTTCCCATTCCTTTCAAATACTGGGGGCCTGTTTTGAATTTCATTCCACCCAGCTCAGAAGCACTTCAGGGACCGAGCCTGTAAATGGCCCACACGTGGGTAGGCCTCTGCTCCCCTCCACGCACTTAGCTTCTGAGTGGCAGCAGGGAGGCAGGGTTGTGGGTCCTTCCTATTCGCAGGGCATTGTGCTGTCACATTGTCCTCCCCTGAGGTGGCTAAAAAAATTATTGGTGTTAGTGGTGCCTGTGGCTCAAGGAGTAGGGTACTGGCCCCATATACCGGAGGTAGTGGGTTCAAACCCTGCCCCGGCCAAATACTGCAAAAAAGAAAAGCTGGGTGTTATGGCAGGTCCCAGCTACTCGGGAGGCTGAGGCAAGAGAATTGCATAAGCCCAAGAGCTGGAGGTTGCTATGAGCTGTGATACCACGGCACTCTATTGAGGGCAACAAAGTGAGACTGTCTCTAAAAAAAAAAAAGAAAGAAAAATTCTTGGTACTCTGACTGTACAAACACAGAATTCAGGGCTTTTAGAGAATTTTCAGAAAAGATTCTATAGCTCTTCCTTCCTTTTTCAATGAGACATATGTTCCCAAGCTGTGTGACTGTTAGTCTAGGCAGGTAGGGGGTGGTTTCTGATTTAAGTGACTGTGGTGATGGGGTGTGACTTGATGTCTCAGGCCCCAAGCTTTGGGCCACCCTTGGTTGAAGTGCTTCTGCTTTTCTTGCCACGGGGGGGGGGGGGGGGGGCCCGAGCTTCTAATAATTTGCACCTGTCCACATTGGGTGGCTCCAGCAGGGCTCACAGCAAGGAGGCCCAGCACAGGGAGCTGAGATTCCTGCAGGGCAGCTCGGCGCATGGTCTGAAGCGAAGATACAGCAGGCTCTGTTGCATGACTATGACTGGGCACTAAATTTGATTCCGAACCTCTTGGCAGCCAAAGCAAAAAGGGAAATGAGTTGGGTCATGTTGGTTTTTGTTTTTGTTAGTGAGAGGATGCATACACATGTGTCTGGAAACACAGAAGTTTTTCATAATTACACAGTCTGTCCTACACGAATCTTTATATAAAGGGCTTTGGAAAAACACACACTTCTAAATCACCTTTTTCTTTATTATGATTTTGCAAAAGATTTTTTAAAAAGTTCCCCATTGCTTTTTTTTTTTTTTTTTATAGAACTGAAATTCTGATGTAAAAATGTTGGTGCCTGGACTGTGGGCCACCCACTTTTTACATAATTCATGCTACCCAGATACACGCTGCAGAGCCAGACTTGTTTCACCCAAAAAAGAGCTTTTGTTCTATTTGAGCACCAGATATATATAAGTTGGTGCACTTGAGCTTTGCTCCCTACAGCGTGGATTTCAGCAGAAAGTACAAAAGGGGGCTGTAGAGGAAGCTCGGCTGAGCCCAGTGGCGCTGCCTCTTGCTGGGCCCCACCTTCAGTGTGATGAAGCAGGTGCCCGGGCTGCTGTGCAGATAAATGGCCAGGCGCTTGTCACTGCTCGGAGCAGCCTGGGCCTGTGAGTGTGCGACGGGCAGGGTTTGTAGATGTGGCACAGACACACGGCCCTGTAACGGCCATCAGTGTGTTTTCTGCACAGTGGCTCAGTCCTCAGAGAGAATGCTTTGAGTTTCTGGCAGCAGCTGGCAAATGGCACATGCTGCTGAGACACACCTGGATCAGCCCCCTTTACCTGGATCAGTGACCCTTTACCCGGAAGGCTGGAACCTCTTTTTATTAATGGGTTTAATTCAAAGTTGCTGAGGAAGCAAGTGCTGTCCTGTGTTGTTCGACTTAACCAACAAGGGGGTGAGACCCAAATGGAGATGAGGCTGCAATACTTACTCCGGGGGGGGGGACCCTCTTACCTCTTGACACCTGTGCCTCTTCCTCACTCTTCCTAGACTGCCCTCCAATCAGCAACTTCGTGGTCCTCAATGTCAGCAGCAGCAGTTTCCATGTGTCCTGGCGTGTAAATTCCACCCGGAACCTCACTTTCCACGTGCAGGTGTTCAGGGGTCAGGAGCTGCTCAGGAGTGTGAGAACCCAGGGCCTGGGCCTGGCAGTGGCTGGGCTGGAGGCCGGAGCAGTGTACGGGGTGAGGACCAGCTACCAGGGCTGCGGGAACAACGTGTCCGCAGTACTGACAGTCAAAACTGGTAAGGCCACCATGCAGAGATGATGGGTCTCCATCCTGGTCTCTCACTGCACATCATCTGCCCACACGCAGGGTGGGAATCATTGATCTCACAGCTCAGTAGGGCGTTGTGAGCGCCCCTGGGTGCTTGCATGTTCCTTGCCCTGTTCAGGGCTCACTCTTATGTCGGGGGCGGGGGAGGACATATGAGCTCATGAATAAGCATCAGAGTGAGTGAGACAGCAGGTGGTAGCCACTGGCATGCGTGAGGGCCTTTGTCACCTTGAATTCCTTGGAGCTGAGCCCAGTTGACCTCCCAGAACCAGAGCATAGTATGGCAGCCTTTAGGAAGCAGGAGCTTGATTCCCACAGGGCATGCGTGAAAGCTAAGCTCTATCTGCTGTGTGTGTGCTGGAGAAGACCTGGTCCCCAAACTAGACACTCACATGAACTCAGGACTCATGTCGGGGGCCCAGCTGGGGGGGCCCATCTTACTCTCTCCCAGGCAGCCCACTTGGGCTTCTTGGTAATGCAAGAGACACACATTCCCTGTCCTGTCTTGAGTCTTTTATCCAGCTTTGCTTATGTCCAAAGGCAGGGCAGCCTCCCTTGCAGGCGATCAACCCTAACAGTTTGCCTGAGACAGAGCATTCTTGAGAGGTGGGATTTCCAGTGCTAAATCCTGGGATGCCCTGGGAAAAGTCGGTCTGATGCTGAGGGCCTGGGCAAGGGTCCTGCATGAGTGCTTGGTTGGGCCTCACAGTTGTGAACAGGGCAGAGAAAGCAGCAGCCACCCTGCAGGAAAGGACCGTCAGAGGGGCCTTTGTCCCCTACGTGTGCTGGTTGAATCAAGTTGAATCCAGCTGGTTTGGGCCACGTGTGACGTTTGTACCTTTCGTCCATAAAGTGTGCATGTGTCACTAGCTCTTTCACTCCAGCACAGAGGCAAATGTTCCCTGTTGGGCTGCTCAGATTCTCCCAATTTGGCTGCTCAATCTAGGTTCATGCCCCAATCTATCTTTTAAAATTTTCCCTACCAAATAATGGGTGTCCTGGAAATCACTGGGAGAACAGGGTGTGACTTTTGACCACAGGAATTCTGCTGATTTGCATCCCTGTCTCTCAGACGCCCGAGTGTTTGAAGTCACAATAAGGATCGTAAATTGCAACTTGACGGAGAAGTTGCTCAACCGCAGCAGCGTGGAGTACCAGGACTTTTCCAGACAACTGCTTCTCGAGGTACAGCCAGGACGCACACCGTCCTCGAGTGTGCTGGGTGAGGGCACAGACACGGCCCGCGGGTCCAGCCCGCCTCCTATTCTGTAACTGTGGAGGCCAAACCCAGATCATGCCATGATCACTCAGAGGCCCTCCCTCCTTTATGGGGTACTTAGCCCAGATGTTAGGTACATCCATCTGTAGAATATGTGCCTTTGCCAAATGGTCTGCCCAGCTGGATTTCTGTCAAACCTTCTGTCTGAGGGCTCTTCCTGCATTGGTGTGGCTTTATTAGCATTTGTTAACAATCACGACATCCATCTTCCCTTGCGGCTGTTGGGAGACTAGGCCAGTGTGAAATACCAGACAGTAAGATAGAGGAAAAAAACGATTTCCTAAATTGCCAAGAATCATAAATGCTCTGAGGTTTTTTTTTTTAACAAGTTAGTCTGCCACAGTTTCATCAATGCTGGCAGAGGACATGAGATTCCTGGCTCAGAGATCCGGGACTCAATCACTCAGCAGGTGATGTGAGCATCGTGTGTGTGCAATTCCCTTTCCTGCTTCCAAGTCCCATAGAGGAGACACGGAGGGGCTCCGGCGGACAGCACACACGAGGTGGTCTCCCCATCAGCTTAGGAACCTCAAGCTTAGGGAACCCAAATCTTTTATAAGAGGCTGCAAGCACATGGTCCTGAACCTTTCTCCAGGAGGAGATATTATCTTTGTGACATTGGACAAACCAACCTTTTGCTCTGGAGGGAGCCATTGTCCCCATCTCCCAAGGCTGTTCACTATACAAACATCCTCAGAAAGATATCCTGGCACGAAAGGGAAGTTAGTGCTCAAACTTGCAAGATGTGAAGGAATGCAGGAGACCCAAGGGTTCCATCCCAACATTTGCCTGCAGAAGGAGTCAGTTTTTGAATGCTTTTAGAGAGTTTCCTCTCTTTTCTGATGTTAACTCACTTGTGTGTGTAGGAACAGGCTGGCAGGCAGGTGGGGGCCAGGCTGGTGTCTCTCTTACCTGGCCATAGGTGACCCTGAGCACTTGGCTCTGTGTGTTTCTGAAGGATACAGCCCAGTGAAGAGGGGGCAGCCCCACACAGCATCAGGATTGTTCTTTGGCGATCTTTTCCATCAGTCAATCAGTCCACTGACCAATCCAGCAGTCTCTTACTCACCTAGGCAAATGGTCAGCCAGAGGGACTGTTTGTGTGATGGTCCGTGACTGGGAGCTTGATTGCAGGGGTCACTGTAGTTCTCTAGCACAGACCAGTCTGGCCCCAGCTGTCCCAGGAAAGCCCACTGGGACGCTGTGAGCCCCGAAGGTGTCTCTGCCTCCCCTGGGAGTTCAGTTGCCGGGGCTTCCCCCTGATGATGAAGGGAGAACTGGCTCTGTGCACAACTGTGGGTCACACTGGGGCCTGGGGCAATGGTGTGAGCATGAGGATGGGTAGACACTTCATCTGACTGTGGCGGCCTCCTCCTGGCCAGGTTGCCACCTCCTTCCCGCCAGCAGTTTCTGCCTTGCACCACCGTGGGAAGCTGAGGATGCAGATCATGTCTCTGCGGGCAGGAAGCCTGGTGGTGAGGCTCAGACTCACAGTGCAGGACCCTGAGTTTCCAGTGGGCATCTCCACGCTGTCCCCCATGCTCCAGCGCCTATCGGCAAGCACAGTGTTCCAGATTGACCAGCGGGGGACGCACGTGCAAGGTACTGTCCTCCCCACGAGTCGGCACTTGTGATGTCTTCCAGCTTAAGAAAGTAGTCTGGGCAACTTTGAGTCCGTCTTTCCCTAATTCCAAAAAAAAAGAACAGGAAGTACAGATCTCTGTCCGTTTCCCTCCACTGGAGCCAGGCCCGTCCACGGGGCCCCCCAGGCCCAGAACACCAGGTGAGACATGGCTGGAAGCCCCACAGGGGTCAGGGTCCTGCATCGTGAGGTGGCCATGCTACTGCTCATGATGGGTCTATTTCATTAGCTGTGTGTCAACTAGGTCTTGCCTTGAAGCTGGAGGTCACAGATACAGGAGGGACAGAGAGACACAGAGACAGGGAGAGACAGATTTAGAGAGAGAGACACGTAGGAGAGAGAGAGACATAGAGATGAGACAGAGACAGGAGAGTAAGGGACAGGGATGGTTTCCCTCTCCAGTGCAGGCACGCAGTTCTCTCCCAGGGGTGAGGCAGACGTGTGGCTAAGTCGGCAGGCCACAGTCTGAGCCCATCTGTGGAAGGGCCTCCCTCTGGCCGTGAGCCCCATCACCTTCCTCCACTGAGGAGTGCAGGGCGGCTGGGGACCCTGCACTTTGAGGCCATGCCTGGAGTCCCCATCTGCTCAGCCTGGGTCGCTCTGTCCACAGGAAGCCCCCTGTGGATGAAACTGCTGCAGTGGCCCTTGCCCTGGGCTGCCAGGGCAGGGTCCCTAGAGTGTGCCCCCAGCCAGCCCTTCCTCAATACCTTCTGACCCCAACCCCCACTTCCTCTGTGGACTAGGGCTTATGCTATTCCAGATCTTTGTCAAACTAGAACCCCAGGCAAAGAAGGAGGTAGAGGTTGAGTGGTGATTCCTGGAAAAAATTTTTACCTGGAATATCAGGATGAGACCTTATTAAGAATAATAGTTTTTGCAGATATAATTAAGGCAAGGATCTCAAGATGTGTCATCCTGCAGTTGGACTTAGGGATGACAAGTGTCCTAATATGAGACAGAGAAGGACACACAGACACAAGGGGAAGACACCATGTGTCCGTGGAGACTGAGATTGCAGCGACACTGCCATAACCAAGGAATGCTGGGAGCCCCGGGTCCCTGGAGGAGGTGGGGGAGCTTCTTCCCTGGGGCCCCAGGGGAGTGCGGCCCTGCTGGGGCTTGGTTGTGGACTTCTGGCCTCCAGAACTGTGGGAGTAAATGTTGTTGTTTTGGGACCCCCAGTGTGTGGCCATTTGGAAACTCTTAGAGCAGACGCACCTTGCATGTCTAATAGTCAGTACACCAGTGCTCCCCTCCCCACCCCAGAAGTTATGGAGTCCCCTCCGAAGTCACCAACACTTGAAGTAGGCTCCTGCCCAGCTGAGTTGCCACCAGGTACTGGTTGTTATGGCACTTGTAGGAGCTGGGGTGCTCTGTGGGGTCCCCCATGTGGGCCTGGCTTGGTGGCCCAGCTGCCACCATACCTGGGCCATATATTGGCAGGAAAGGTGGTCCTGCCTCTACAGTCCTGGCCCAGCTACTGAGGAACAGCCCCAGGGCAGTGCCCCTACTGGGCACACATGAAACTGTGCCCAGTTTGTGGGAAGATGTCCCCTCCCCGAGCTCCCACCTTTAAGGCAAGGACCTGCCGCTCTGCAGAAAGGCCACCAACCACAGCAGAAGCTCCTCAGAAGAGCCCTCTGCTCCGAGGCGCACACAGACACTGCTGGCAGGATCAGAGCATTCCTGGGTCACCCTGGAGTACTCTGTCTGTGGGTCAGAGTGTCCTAACCTCAACAGAGGCTGACACGGCCCATACGGGGTCAGATCGTCACAACCCCCTCTCTGCCCTGCAGGAGATGGCAGCACATGTGGTTAGAGTGTAGCAGAGCAGTCTGGAGTCCCAGCTCTCATGCTCTGTGGGCTGGCCCAGTGACTTTCTGGGCCTCAGCTTTCCCACCTGTGAAGTGGGAAGGTGAAGGCAGCATCCCACTGGGAGGCCAGTTGGGTAAACTCAGGGACGGTGCACATGTGGGGTCAGCACCGCTCCTGGCACACAGCTATTCACATCTGCTGTCACTCCAGCATGCTAAGTCACCTCTTCAGGGGTCAGCTCTCATGTCTATGAGGAATAACTGTCCAAGAAGACCCCACAGTGCCTGGGTTACCACTGGCCCTTCCTCCTCAGGGGTCCCCTCCCCCCTGCACTGGTCCCCTTCAGTCTCCCACTCCCAAGAGTTAAGTCCCTGCCTCCCTCCCACAATCCCATGCTCTGGAAATGTCTCACAATTATCATTTATTCTAAACGGAGAATGTGACAAGGGTTTCCAGGGGCATCTCCTAGACCTTTGCATTCTAAGGCCTCGGTACAGACTGCAGCAAAGGAATAAGACCCTCCCAGCAGCGTCATTCTGCCTGAGGGGCCTCTGGGGACTTCTGGCAGCCACTTTCTCTTGGCTGGAGCCCAGTGGGGGGGTCACAGGAGGTCAAATTAAACTGCAGGAAGATCCCATCCAGCTGCCTGCTCCCGACGTGTCGTGGCCACACAGGCCTCTCCATCCCCTTGCAGCTGTGGAAAGGAGCTCAAGCCAGGGTGCCTGACCTGGGGCTATCGTGGTCCTCTCACCTGCTGGCCATGCTAGTATTGCAGGTGGCATTCTTCCTTTTTACCCGGTGTCCATGCCTGGTGGTGTTAGAGCCTGCCTTTCTTCAAGTATGACTTGGACACAAACCCCGGGGGAGTCAAGGGTGCTGGGCCAGGCAGCTCGTGGCCTTGCCGGGCCAGGCACCAGAGGGTCTGGGGTCTGTACCTGCAGCTTGTTCTCAGCAGGGCCAGCTCAGTGGGGCACCTGTGCTGGGGAGGAGGCAACTGTCCCCACTCCTTTCGGGATGGCTTGTGCCCTTCCAGGGGCAGGGCCAGTGGGAACAGGGTACATTCTGTCCTGCTCTGTCCTTGTTTGGCCAGCCAAGGAGGGTGCAGACTCCCAGTAGCTCACTTGCCTCTTCTTTTCCTGGTGAACCAAGTATATCAGACCATGGGTGCCAAGGCCAGGTGAATCGCCAGGTGCTGAAATAGATGCCAGGTGCTGTGGGGTTTGTGCCAACCTCTGGACTAGAGTCTCTGCTGCCCACCGGCCTGGGCTCTGGCCCCCATCTGGGTGACCCCAGGACAGCCACCTGCAGGGAGGCCGGGCAGCACCTTGGGAAGATGTGCAGACTGCACCCCAATGGCAGGATAGCTGGGCCACACCTGGGTGATGGCTTGACTGCTGTGGCAGCTGACGAGCTTGCTGGTCTCCAAGGAAGCTGCTACCAGAAAGACCCCGTGAAGCAAAGCTGAGAAACCAGAGAACAGCCTCCTGGCACCTGCCAGCAGTTATCTTTGCTCAAAACTGAATGAGGCTCTCTTAGCTTAAAGCCCCTCCCCGCCAGGGCTGCTCTGGTGTGCTGGGCGTGGTTGGGTGTGTTCCCAGCATTGCCTCCAGAAGGGCCTGGGATGCCCTGACCCTCCCTGGTCTGGGAAGCTGTACACCCCAGGTGGGCCCCCCCAAGCAGAGGTGGCTCCCCAGAGCTCTCTCCAGCCAGCAAGCTCCACCCAAGGGCCACATCTCAGCTTTGCCACCCAGTAGCCTCCCTGGAGGGTGGGGCAGGCAGCGGCTGCAGAGCTGGGTCCTGGGGCTGTAGGAAGCTGCCCTCACTGGCTCCCCACCCTGAGCGCAGCTCTTGGTGTTTGCTCCTGGAGTCTTCACTCACGCGTACTGTTCAGCCATGTGGCAAAATCGACTGGGCCATCACGTTCTTGGAGTGTGTACACAGATGGGTGGCAGTCACCAGGGAGACTGGAGGGAAAGAGAGGAGGGGAGGGTGAAATAGAGGAGAGTGGCGTGAGGGTTCTCCTGTGCTGCGGTCCTGGCTGGCTGCTGACCAGGAGATGAGGGCAGGCTGAGCAGGCGGAGGGGTGGGGCCACAGGTGTGGGCTGACCTAATACTCCTCCTCCCTCTGTCCAAGGGGCCAGGGCCTCCCAGAGATGTGTGGAGTCCTGGGGCACAGGAGGGGGCGTTGAGGGCCATTTCTACACCTGTTGAAACACTTGGGTGCTCTAGAATGGCAGGGGAAGTTACGTTCTGTAATGGTCAGTCTCCCCTCCCACCCCCACCCCCCGCTTGGTTATTTTTCTGCTTCTTGGTTGAAACACTGAGTATTGGGGATGTTGGCACATCAAAGAGAAAGCAGCTCAGCGTTTTGGTGTGGGGACAAATGATGAACAGGAGACGAATATGTTCACACCCATGGGCGCTGACACCGCCCCAAGGACCAACACTTCCTAATCTCTGCTCCCAAATAAGTGATCTCACAGTGGAGGTCCCCCCACCACCTGCCCCGTGTCATCGGTTCCCAGTGGGTCACTGCAAAGATGTTGGGAAAGAGCTCTACTCTGAGGCCACTCTGTCTCTTCACCAGACTTCAGCCGTTTGCTCTGTTTTGTCTCCCGGCAGATTGGGACGAATGTGCAGACAGCTCGGAGCACGACTGCTCGCCAGCCGCCCGCTGCATCAACCTCGAGGGCTCCTACACCTGCCAGTGTCTCACCACCAGGGATGCCAACCCCTCCCATGTGGGCAGGGCCTGTGAAGGTGCATGTCCCCTGCCCAGCTCTAGGCCCTTTCCCTGGGGATGGGGAGAGGGGCAGAGCTGACTTCTCCTCAGGTGCAGCTAAGGACCCATGACAATGTTAGGGGCCCCTGGAAATGTTTTCTTTTCTTTTTAATGTCAGAAGAAAGAAATTAATATAATGATGGTAAATATATATTTAATACATACAAGCAGTGACTCCAGTATGGACTCTACCCATCTCTGTCCTAATGCAGCTATGAAGTATAATTTTTAATAGACTTTATGAAGGGATTCTTGGGCCCACAGAAGTCATGGTGCAGCCAGGAATGTGGGTCTCTCTCCCCAGGTGGCCTTGTGCTTGAGAGGGCGTGGAAGCCCAGGCATGCTGAAAAGAGCCTGATTTGAGGGGGTCTCCTTGGCCCTAAGTCTCTTTTAGGGGCCAGTTCTTGATTGGTGGGTTGGAGCCACCTGGGGTGCTGAGCTAAGAGGTGGCAGGAGGCTACATACAGACCAGAAATGCCGTGCTTGATTACCAGGGTCTGGCCTGCATGCGGGGGTAGTGGAGGCGCCCCACCGTCCCCAGCTGAGGCCTTTCCGACTAGAAGGAGTGTTTGAGTGGTTATTCCATGGGGAGACTATTCCTTAAACATTGTGTGTAGTGTCCTGTTTCCTCATGTCCCCGGGCTTGGCTTCTCCAATTCTTAATCACTTGATGGCCAGGAAGTTGACATCAGCCAGCACCAAGTCCCACACTGAGCACACTTTGGAGAAAATTGTCTCAATTTGCAACCTGTGAGAGCAAACCCTGCATTTGAGTCTTGGTCCTGCAGCCCAGGGGCAGGTCCCACATCCTTGGGTCTCAGCTTCTTTATTTATCACATGGAGGGGTGCACCTGGCCTTCCAAGGGGCCCTGCAGACACAGGTCCTGTTAAATACTCATAAACACCAACCAAGGCAGCCATGTCCCACTGGGGTCACCAGGGTGCAGGGGCAGGGATGCTGGATGGCTGTGCTCCCTTTTGGGAGGGTTCTTGCCCATGGTGGGCCCCCCAGGCTCTGCTCAGGTGTTTCTGGACCAGACACCCTACCTGACAGTGGGTGTTCTGCAGGTGACGTGGCGAGCCCCACAGGCAGCGTCCTGTCTTTGGCCACTGGGGTAACAGCCCCCACTCTCAGCACAGGAGCAGCAGCCCATGGCCCGGAGGTCTCCACCTTGTCAGCCACTCCCAGGCACCAGTGGGACACCCTGGAGGCAGGCCAGGCCCAGACACCAGGGCCGCCTCCCAGGAGAGGGGACAGTGGTGGTGTCAGGCATGACGAGAACAGCACACGGCGAGGAGAGGAGGAGGCACTCAGCGTGGCCCCAGTCCTGGGAGCAGGCCTATGGAGCACCCGTGGGGTGACTGGCACCAACTCCTCCCCTAAGGCTCCTGGGCCAACCCACAGCTCCGCTCAGCAGGCCACAGAGGGCCCTCTGGACCCCCCTGGACAGTTGCTGGGAAACTCCAGCACAGAGCCCCACTCCTGGCCCATGCCTACCAAGGGCCCCACAGGGCACGTCCTGTGGCATGACAGCCTCCCTACTCAGGAAACACTTTGGAACTCCACGAGGCTGCAGAATGAGGACCCCACACACTCTCACCCCCTAGACCTGCCATCAGCCCCCACATCTCTGAAGCTCCCCACCTGTGGTGAGTGTGTGCAATGCGGCCTCCTGGGGCTGGAACATGGTGGGGGGTGCACAGCCTGGGCAGGTCTCACTGAGTCAGACTCTTAGTGGCACTTGAGTGGTCTTCCCTGTCCCACGCAGGAGGACAGCAAGTCCCTCGGCAGCTGGTTTCTGGTCTAGTTGGGAGGAGAGCTTATGGCTGGCCTGTGCCAGCCCTCCTCCCCTCCTCACCGGCTCCGTGCCTGTGGCAGCTGGGGCAGAGGCCAGGCTTCAGGCTTTGGGCTCAGGCTGGGGCAATCCCCATGGTGCCGGCCGCCCCCAAAGTCCTGCCCCCAGAAGCACTATGCTCCAGCCTGCCACAGCCTCCAGCAGTGCCACCCCACAAAGCTGTACCCCAGGCTGTGCTGCACCCCTGCAGCTATTCTGCAGCCTAGCTGCCCTATGTCCCTGGCCATCCCAGACCTTCACAGCTGTTCTGTGGCTCATCTGCCCTGTCCCCCAGCTGTCCTGCACCTTCACAGCTGTTCTGTGGCTCAGCTGCCATGTCCCCCAGCTGTCCGGCACCTTCACAGCTGTTCTGTGGTCCAGCTGCCCTGTCCCCCAGCTGTCCTGCACCTTCACAGCTGTTCTGTGGCCCAGCTACCCTGTCGCCCTGGCTGTCCTGCACCTTCACAGCTGTTCTGTGGCCCAGCTGCCCTGTCCCCCAGCTGTCCTGCACCTTCACAGCTGTTCTGTGGCCCAGCTGCCCTGTTGCCCTGGCTGTCCTGCACCTTCACAGCTGTTCTGTGGCTCAGCTGCCCTGTCGCCCTGGCTGTCCTGCACCTTCATAGCTGTTTTACACTCCCAGCTGTTCTGTAGCCCCCATGGGTGTCCTGGATCCCTGGCCATGCCATAACCCCCAGCAATTATAAGCTGCTTGAAGAGGGTTTAGACCTCATGCCCCTGATGACACCCCGGGAGATTTGGGGCAGCTCTGTGCAGGGAGCAGATCTGATGGCCACCCTGCCATCTCTGCTGTGAGCTCACAGTGCTGATCTGAACCTGGATGTCACCTGATGGCACTGTTAAATGTGAACCCTATCAGAGCTTCCCTGCTAAACAGATCAGGTCCGAGACTAAACTCCTACACCCTGGGAGGCTGGGGGTCCCTGACAGAACAGCCCTGCAGCCAGCAATGCCTGCATTGACCCCTCGGTCAGCCCGCCAGGGGACGGGGTGGACAACCCTCAAAGATCTACCCAGAACTGGCTCTAGGGCCTTTCCTTTCTGGAGTCTTGGGACCTCGGGGTGTGTTTGAACCATCTCTGAAACCAAACTGGACACCACGCACTACGTCCTGAGCAGGGTGCTGCTCTCGGGAGGCAGGCTCAGGGGCTTCATGCAGGAGGGGTTGTCATAGGACTCCCTGGTGGATGTCACCACGAACTTCTCATGTCCCTGCTGTGACATGTTTGATTTTTGGCATTGGCAAAGCCTTTCTTTTCCTCTCTCCTCAGAATGGCTTGGCTCTAACTTTGGCATTTGTATTCCACCTCTCCCTCCCAGGCCCCGTGTCCATCAGAAGGATCAGGGTCTCTAACGTGACCAGCACTGGCTTCCACCTAGCGTGGGCAGCGGGCCCTGCCCTGCACCCTACCTTCCAGATCCTCCTGATTTCAACGCGGGGCCCAGCTGTGGGCCTGGAGACCTGGAACACGAGTGTAGCACTGTCGGGGCTGGAGCCTGGCGTCTTGCACCTGGTGGAGATAGTGGCCACGGCGTGTGGGAAGGAAGGCGCCAGGGCACACCTGAGAGTGAGGACAGGTAATGGGCTCTGTTTGTTCTGAAAGGGAGAAAGTGAAAGTGCAAAAGGCTTTTCGGGGCTGAGGCTGCCGTGCTTGTTTTCCTCTGAGCACAGGAGTATCCGGCTCCCCTCCCAGTGGTGAGGCAGCCAGGAGCACAGGGGCTGCACCACAGGGTGACCCCGACTGTGCCCACAGAGGTCACCGGTGCTGGTTTGTCCACGTCCTCGTGGGGGGCAGCACGGCAACTGCGTGTGGTGCTGGTCTATTGAGCCAAATCCAGTCCCTCGGAGCTCTCCATTCTCAGAGGACCTGGCTTTGAGGGAGGACAGCAGGTATGGGACAGTCAGACGGACCCTGGGTGAGCGGCCCCCAGAGCCCTGGTAACAGACTCTAAGAAGCGGGAGCTGATCCTTGGCGAGAGTTGCAGGTGTTTAGATAAAATTCCTCATTAGCATGTCACCTGGGTGTGACTTTAAACGTATACTGTAGCTGAACAGCCAAGGGCTGGTCTGCTGTTTGGGGTCAGGCTTCACATCTCAGGCACCTTCCTGAGCCTTGATAACAGGGGTCTCCACAGTGGGGCGCACGCTCCTCAGGGGATGGTGCAGATGACCTACGGGGTGCAGTATAGTGTGGAACTTTCACGTGTGGACTTTATAGTACTAGTCAGCCCTGGGACGGGGACCTGAGAACAGACGGAGGGCGGTGATACTCACTGTGCAACTCCATGGCCGAGTGGACAGAGGGAGGCTGGTGTTGGCCAGGTGCTTATGCAGGGCGGCCCGGAGTCTGAGCTGGCGCTGAGGGGGACCAGCCACACGTGTGACCCTCGGAGTGCGCCTACCTGTGCACTCACACTGCTTTTGCTGACCTTGGGCCCAGGCTGCCTGCCCCAGCTGTTACAACTTTGTACTGAAGGCCCTCAAATGCAGCAGCAATGACCCAGAGGACATGGGGTTTGGGGTTCATTGGGGAATGCTTGGTGGGGGGCAGAGTCTGGGCCCCCTGGGAGGAGAGAGTTGTCCTTCCCCTACACTGCCCCTGCTGTGGCAGGTGCTTCAGAAGTTCCTGAGGGAAGGCTGAGATGAGGGCGGCTGCCTGTCCTGGACTCCTCCGTGTATGAAGTGCTCTGAGAACCCCTCGGCAAGGGGAAGGGATTGAGACAAAGGGGAGACTGTCCTCAGACTGCGAGAGGCAGGATGGCTGAGGAGGAAGCAGGCCTGGCCTAAGTGGGTCCCCTGGCCCCCTGCTGCAGTGTGGGCCCTGAGCAGAGAGGGCTGGCCAGGAGCCCTGAGTCCTGGCTCACCTGGGAAGCCCTGGTGGCACACGTGGCCCTGGCAGAACTGTGCGATTCTGCTTCTCCTCACTCCCAGAACTGTCTGGGTTTGCTGGTCAGTCGTCTGAACACTCAAGCCTGAGCAGCGGCCATGAAGGAGCCCAGGGGCAGTGGTGGGAGGAGGATCCCAGAAGCTGGGCTGCCTCCGCGGCCTCAGGCTGCTTCTCCCCTGAGCTCAGGCTTTCCCTGTGTCCTCTCAGCCTGGCGAGGGGTGTGGCTGGGAGCCTGGGCAGGCTTGCTGTGACGTTCCTTCTGGCCAATGTAAAAATGCGATTGTGAAGATTGAAGTGGTGGCCCCATGCCTCATATGCCACCATCCAAATGTGTCTACTCTCCATCCTGCAGCGGCCCAGAAACTCCAAGGACGGGTCAGAATAGCAAACATCCCATACTCAGAGGCGCTCAGCAACACCAGCAGCGGGGAGCACCGGGACCTGCTGGGCCTGTTCTTCAGGGTGGTGAGTGGGTGACCCAGTGCTCCTCTCCTTTGGGGATGGAAGGAGGGCGGAGAGAATTCCAGTCTCATCCAGCCAGGAATTTGACGTGTAGGTGTCACCAGCTCGTCTTTTCTGAAGGAAGCTGGGACTTTAAGCTCTGGGCTGGCTCTGAGTGGGCCGGAACCTGCACAGCAGAGGGCGCCCCTGACAGGGTGCACGTCCCTCCCACGCTCTCACTCACACTGTGTCCAGCCAGACATCTTTGTCCATTTCAGGACTCTGCCGAGCAGAGAGCCCCTCCCCTGCTTAAAAAAACTTTAAAAAGTTGAGATCTAGTTCACACACCATAACATCCACCCTTGTACCTGTGTGGGAACATGGCGCTACTGTCACCACTCTCTGGGTCCAGGACGCTTTCATCACCCCCTCCCTGCCCCGCAGTCGGGAGTCTGCTTTCTGTCTGCCTGGATCCGCCCATCTGGACATTTCTCAGAAATGGGATCACGCAGTGTGCGGCTCTGTGCTGGGCTTCGTTCACTTTATCCATGCAGCAAGTGTTAATGCTGCTTTCTTTTTTATGGCTGGATAGTATTTCACTGCATGAGCAGGCCAAATTTTTTCCATCCATTCATTCACTGATAGACATTTAGGTTGCTTCAACTTTTTGTCTCTTAGGAATGGCGCTGCTGTGCTCCCCTGCCTCAATTTGTCCTACTCTTTTTTAGGCTTCCTTCTTGCCGTCTCCTCAGCATCCTTTGGGATGCTATGTTGTTACAATTTAGTAACAGTTACTCTTTTTGATGGAGGGTAGGTTACTTCCCAAGGTATAGATAATGCACTTGTCATAATCCAGCGATCTCATTGGCCTAGTGGGAATCTCTCATTTTAGCTTTTCCGTGGAGTGGCAGTTTGTGAGATAAAGAATGGGGGTGTTGACATCCCCACCTAGTGGCCGGCTGTGATGACAATGGCGGGTCCACAAACCCCATGGGCTTTTCTCACAGGTTACCTGGGCCGTGCGGCCTCCAGGAATTGTCCCAAAGGGGCTCGGTGGGATCCGGGGGCTGACCCTGTTTATTCTGAGATCCCCGGGTCCTCACCCTTCCGTGTGGATTCATGAATTGGATATTTGGTTGATAACATGCCTTCTATCTTCTATCTATCTTCTTCAGGTTAATAGTTACACATAATATTAACCAACACACACTGACATCACCTGCCCAGCTCTAGTGGTCAAATAAGGCAGCTCCATTTCCATCCCAAGTTTTCTTGATAAATCTTTCCTCTTTGAACCATTTCCTTCTTTGCCCATTTTTGAGAAGAGGTTTTTTTCATTTGTTTGGAATTTCAGGATAGCCAATGATCATGCAGCTTAATTACATAAGATATTAAGACACATTTTGGGAGGTGGTGGGTTAATGTGGCACTTGGTTCTTCACCACTTCCTAGCAAGAGTCTGGACCTTTGATTTGATGCTGGCTTAAAGTGCTTCTAAAGGTGACATTTGTCCAAGACGATGATGGACGCCTGAGAGAGGTAGAGAGGGAGAGATAGCCACAGACAGAGAGGGACAGATGGACACACGCAGAGGGAGAGAGGCACACAGACCAGAGCTGGTGTTGACAGCAGTGACAGCAGCCAATGGACGGAGTTGACCAAAGGCAGCGGGAGGTGTCTCTGGGGGTCTGTGCCTCTGTCCGGGGGTAATACATTTGTTCACTTTGGGTGTCCAGAGCCTGGGAAGTGAGTCCACAAGCCATCACACCTTGAGGTTTTGCTCTGTGAGGACACGGCCTGCAGGTGCACTTTCCACAGGAGATTTGCATTACACAGACGATTAAAGTTCATTGTACGACTATGAGTCTTTCTGGGCATTTTTTTTTTTTGAGACAGAGTCTCACTGTGTCACCCTCAGTACAGTGCCATAGCATCACAGCTCACAGCAACCTCAAACTCTTGGGCTTAAGCGATTCTCTTGCCTCAGCCTCCCAAGTAGCTGGGACTACAGGCACCCACCACAACACCCAGCTATTTTCTTGTTGCAGTTGTCATTATTGTTTAGCTGGCCCAGGCCGCGCTTGAACCCTCCAGCCTCTGTCCATGTGGCTGGTGCCCTCACCACTGTGCTACAGGTGCTGAGCCACTTTCTAGGCATTTTGATTGTGATGGGCTGGAGTGGCATGATACAGTGACATGTGGCTCAGTGAGCGAGCCGTTTAGGGGCGGAAACTGCTGGTCCTAGTAGGGATGTAGGAAATGATCATAGGGAAGCAGCTTGAGTCTGGGTAGAAAAGAAGAATGGCTGGGAAAACGCTCAGGACTCAAAGGATTGTTCTAGAAAAAATAAGGAGAGGAGTGGTCTCCCTCCCTCCCCATCACCATGCTCTCAGTCCCCTGCCCTGCACTGCTCTGTGCTCCCCACTGGCAGGTTCTAGATGCCCTCACGGGTCCCGCCCTTAGCCCACAGGTGCCTTTCAGGGACTGTTTGGGTGTCAGGACACAAGGGCTCTGGCCAGCGTCACGGACACTCCAGCGTTTGTGCAGGGGACCAGGCTGGGACCTGGCACAGGGTGTCACTGGAATCTCTCTCTGCCAAGTCCTTGACCCTGGAGATTCGAGAAATCAGTCTATGGATCACGTGAACAAGTGAAAGGACAGAATTTACGGAAAGATAAAGAGAAAGAGGGGAGCAGAACCTCCGGTAATGGAGGGGGCCCGAGTGGGCAGCCTGCCTGGACCTCCTGGCCAGGGTTTATAGACAGCTTTTCCTATCCTGTGGGTGGGGGGTTTGAAGAGATGGAATGAATGTCTGGAATATGTCACAACCATTTGGTGCCAGGGGCTCGGGCAGAAGTTACTTGTTAAACTGCCACAGTGCAGAGGAATATGGCTCCCCTGAGGTGCACTTCTCTGCTCAGGGAGAAGCAGCTCAGATGAGACACCGGGCAGGCTGCTTTTGATGAGCGTGTTTGTCTGAGAATGTGGCCTGCAGGGAACCTGTCTGTGCCTAGAGATGGGGTCTGGACCTGAGCCTGCTCGGGCTTAGAGAAATGGGGGTCCCTGCCCAGCCCCAAGGGGGGAACCCTGTATCAGAGTTAGCACACAGAGGTTTGAGAATGATTTCTCCAGACCAAGATTAGAATATAAAAGCACATAATTTATTTTATCTTCTTCGGAGGAGAGAGGGAGTGAGTGAAAGTGAGCCGGGGAAGAGAGGAGACAGAGCAGGGAGAAGCCTGGCGGCCCAGAGGGAGACAGGAACATCACCAGCAGCAAGGCCAGGTGGCCGCGGATTTTAAGGGGGGCAAAGGGAAAAAGAAAGCAGGTGCAGCCCAACTGGCAGGGCCCTGAATCTGCAGCACCCAGTCCTCCCAGCCACCTTCCACCTCCTTGGTAAACAGGGGGTGTCTTGATGTGAGGACAGACCCTTCACAGGTGTTTCGGGTCCTGCTGTTGATTCTGTCCTGAGATAAGGGTTTGGGCAGGTCTGAGGCCAGATGCTCCACTATTGTCCTGTTGTTTGTCCAGGGCCACTCAGGGGACCTGGGGCTACAGAATAGATGCTGAAAGTCAAGGGGGGCGGAGAATGTGAGAGAAAGATGTGCACGTCCTGGGCTCCTTTTAGATGTGAAAACAGCTGTCTGGGTGCCTGCCAGCCGGAGAAAGGAGAGAGAGAGCTCAAGATTGACTTCAGCCCTTACTGAAAAGCCACGCTTTAATAATTTTTCTGGTATTTCACTACAAGACCAGCCATCCTTTTGTGGGGCTGGCAGACATGGCAGACAGGAAAAGGGTCCAGAACTGCCCTGTGGCTTTTACCCAGAATCCCAGGAGGGGCCACCTTAGGACAGTCACCCCATCTCCTCTCAGTGCAGAGCCCCCCTAATATGCTCCATTTCCTTGAAGGTGCGGGACTCCTTGCCAGCCCCCCTGCTCCAGCACATGGACACCGGCGGGATCAGGGTGGAGGTCACCAGTGTCACCAAAGGCAGCATCATCGTGGAGTTTCACCTGCTGATTATCTCGGACGTGGATGTCCGGGAGGTGTCCGCCTCGTTCCGAAAGGCCTTACAGAACACATCTGTCCTGGAGGTGGTCAGGGGCAACACCTTCATATGGGGTATGTGGAGGTGGGGCCTGACGGAAGCCTCACCTGTGTTCTGGAATTAGAGGCAGCCAGAGCCCAGCCACTGCCCTTCGTCTCCAAAAGCTGTGCCCACGCACCCCTCTCGAGGCCCTCCTGGAGTTAGATGCAGATGTGAACTAGACAGGACCTTTCCTTGTCTCTGTCGTTGCATCTACATTTTGTTTAACGTTTGGGGTTTAGGGTTGAAAATGCCTTCAGGTCTCTGCACCCAGGAGATCCTAGTAAAAATAATTGAAAAGGGCTCAGTGCCCATAGCTCAGAGATTAGGACGCCAGGCACATGCACTGGAGCTGGTAGGTTTGAACTCGGCCTGAGCCTGCTAAACAAACAAACAAACAAAAAAATAGCGGGGTGTTGTGGTGGACACCTGTAGTCCCAGCTGCAAGGGAGGCTGAGGCAGGAGAGTCACCTAAGCTCAGGAGTTGGAGGTTGCTGTGAGCTGTGATGCCACGGCACTCTACCGAGGGTAATAAAATGAGACTCTGTCTCAAAAAAAAAAAGAAAAAATTGAAAAGGAAAGGAGGGAGAAAAGGGCAACTTAGATTCTTCTCTCAGACCACACTTGAGCATAAAAGATAAATGGTTTATAGTTACATGGACATAACATTGAAGACTTCTTAAAGTTAAAGGTTAATATTTTCTGATTTTTGAAATAAGAAGTATTTCCTATGGAAAACCAGGAATTTCAGAGAACAGGATGCAATACTAACTACATAAAATACAAATCTTTATGTCAAGTGAAATAAAGGCACCAAGTGAACTCAAACATATCAACAAGAAGAGAACAAGTGATCCCATCGCAGGGTGGGCAAGTGACTTAAAAAAAAACTTCTCTGAAGAAGACAGGCACACAGCCTACAGACATATGAAAAAATGCTCACCATCCTTAATCATCAGAGAAATGCAAATCAAAACCACTTTGAGATATCATCTAACACAAGTTAGATTAGCCCATATCACAAAATCCCCAAATCACAGATGCTGGCGGGGTTGTAGAGAAAAGGGAGCTGGTGGGAATGCAAACTAATATGTCCCTTTTGGAAAGTCATATGGAGAACACTCAGAGATCTAAATATAAATCTACCACTTGATCCTATAATTCCTCTGTTAGATATATATCGAGAAGACCAAAAATCACGCTACAATACAGATATCTGTACCAGAATGTTCATTGCAGCCCAATTCATAATCGCTAGGTCATGGAAGAAGCCCAAGTGCCCATCGACCCATGAATGGATCAATAAATTGTGGTATATGTACACCATGGAATACTACACAGCCACAAAGAAAGATGGAGACTTTGCCTCCTTCATGTTTACATGAATGGAGCTGGAAAATGTCCTCCTTAGCAAAGTATCTCAATAATGGAAGAAAAAGTATCCAATGTACTCAAATACTATTATGAAACTAATTGTTAGCTACCTTAAGAAAGCTACAATCCAAATGAAGCCCTAGACTATGGAGAAAGGGGAGGGGGAGGATGGGTGAAGAGAATGATATTGTGGGGGATCATGCCTATGATTTATCCTATTAGGGTACATGTGAATTTGTCTAAAGGTTGAATATGAATGTCTTAACACAACAATTATGAGAAAGACATGATGGCTATGTTAGCCGGTTGGATGAGAGTTTTCCAAATTGCATATGGAAGCAA
>CAUYQV010016839.1:0-51320 GCA_963574575.1 Galagoides demidoff | reverse complement strand
GTTGCAGTTTCCATTGCTGCCTCCTATACTTCTCTTCTTGGCCCCAGGAAGGATTTCCCAAGGGTATAATGTATGGGGAGGGGAGTGGGAATTCCTTATGTGGCAGCTATTAAATGAGAGTGGGATAGTGAGACAGTTATCCCAAAGAAAAAAATAGAGAAGACCAAAGAATAAAACAAGGGTTTTCCCACGAAAATGAAAAAAACATATATGTGTATATATATATATATGTGTGTGTGTGTGACTGTGTATATGTACTATATACATACATATGTATTATACTGAGTTGGAGATTACCTTCTGATAAGTCTGTGCTGGGTGAATATGAGGTAGAAAGCCCTTACAAGCCTGCCTTTGGAAAGGGGAAGGCTGATCCAGTAGGAAGAAGGAGTTAGTCAGAGGAATGTCTGCAAATTAGCTTTTAGGGGAAGGAAATTGCCATAGGGCAAGAGGAAATCCTTCACTTTGTCTATCCAGTGACCTGTCTAAGGAGTTGTCCTTATCCTCCCTCACTCTTCACATGCCAATAGATTAGGTCTTAACTCCAAAACACATTCTGCAATTTTTTCACTTGTCTCTGTCTCTGATGCTACCACCCTTGTCCAAGTTGTCAACATCTCCCACCTGGACAAACCATCCCCATCCCTAAGCATTATCCACACAGGAGTCAGAGATACATTTTTGAAATGTAAATAAAATCATGCCAAACACATCTCAGGGTAAAACCCTCCAGTGGCTCAAAATCATACTTGGGATAAGAGATAAATTCCTTTAATTCCTTGATATGAGAAGATGAAAAAGTGATGGGGGATGGGGGGTGGAACTACTTTCTGTGTCCCTCAGTCTTCTCTATCTCACTTTATTTTCATCACAGCCATTTATTATCTAAATATAGTTGTACACATGCCTATAATCTGCCTCATGGAAGGTCAAGGTCCAGGGGAACCGGGTCCCCATCTATACTGCTCCGGGCCATGTCTTAGACCGTTGTTGTAAAGAAATCCCTGAGATTGGTAAGCTATAAAGAATAAAGACTTATTTGTGTCATGATTCTGGATGGAAAGTCAAAGATTGGGCATGCACCTTGTGGGTCTACTGCTACTTCCACTCATGCAGAAGGGGAAGGGGAATTGGTGTGTATAGAGATCATATGGGAAGAGAGGAAGCCAGAGAGAGGGGTAGGTGCCAGGCTCTTCTGAACAACCAGCTTTCACGGGAAGTGATAGAGGGAGAATTCACCTCTGAGAAAGGGGATCAGTCTACTCATGAGGGAACTGCTCACCCGGCCCAAGTACCTCTTATTGGGCCCCACCTCCAAAACTGGGGATCAAATTTCAGCATGAGGTTTGAAGGGGACACACATCTGACCAAGCAGGCCATATTTAGGATGACTACAACAACACCAGTAAGCATTCAGTAAATGAACTTGCAAATATTGCTTCAGGACCATGACCCTGAAAATGAGAAATAAAAGCCAGCCACAAAATTCATGAACCTGAGTCTGAGTAGAGTAAGCTTTAATACAACTGAGGAAAATTAGAAAGAAAGCTTGAGCCTCAAATAAATAGTATCAGGGTTATAATGACCACAGAACTCCTTTCAGGGGCACCCAGTGTGCAGAAATCAGGAGGGGTAGATGATAGAACCCACTTGATATTCACCCCTCCTACTCCCTGTTTCTGTTCTATATCCTGAACTCCTACAGCTCCTAGAGTGGCAGGAACAGAAGTCCTCCTTGAATTACCTCTTCCTTTTGGTCCTTAGATGTTGAATTATGTGACCCAAACTCATAGTTCTACGTGCTTCCCCAGTGAGGCAAAAAATAAAGTGGGTATTAATGTGTTTAGTAAAAGAAAGCAAATAGTTTATGTTTAAGTTTTAAAAAGCTTCCCATAAATCATAATTTAGAAGTACAATATAAAACTGAAAATATAATCCTTGACAAACAATAAAACCTCAGTAGTTCTAATTTAGTGGTTTCAGGTTACACTCAAACTGAGAGACACACACCCTTGTTTGGAAGTCATAATGGAGCTGTAACCACTGAAAGTAGAAATATTTACAAGATACTGATTTACAACAACGAAAGGATTAACATCCAATCATAAAGCGATAATTAAACATTAACCTAGAAAAACTCTCACCAAAGCATTTCTTTGAATCAGCTATTTATGGGAGGGAACCAATAAACCCAAGGAAGGCTAGAAATCAAAGATTTGGATTTCCAAGATCTAGCATTTACTTGCAAGCACCTAAACTATGCCTCAGTTTCTTCAAGTGTTAAAATCAAGATAGTGATACAATAGGGATACATCTCTCTGACCTGAATTACTCTGTGAAAATCAAATGAAATATATAACTTGCATCAGAAACAAAACAAGTTTAACAGTACAAATAAGTAAATACACACTTGTTATTACTATGAATACTATTACATAAAACCAGTCAAAAGCTTGGGAGGTCAGTCCTGGGCTGGGAGTTGCTGTCTGCATACAGCTTTATGTAGGAAAGAAGTATTAGAAGTAGGCTCTTTTCCTCTGAATACTTAACGTACAGGGATTAGCAGTCATGAAATTATAATACAGGTATGTAAATGAGAAGTTGTAACAATTATGCTAATAAGGCCAAGTTGATTTTATAATGATTACAAACTAAAAGAAGTCTATAGAGTTTAATAGTATCAAGTAGCAGCTCTACAGTCACATCGCTTCAGTGTGAATCCCACTCTGAAACTTTGATCAAGTGCCTTAACTTCATTGGTAGCCAGCCTCCAAGATGGTTCCCAGGGTTCTTCACTTCCTGGCATTTGTGCCCTCCTACATTGTATCAGAGTTGGTCTGTGCAGCCTACAGTTCACAGCAGAAGTCGTGGTATAGCAGCCACTTCTGAGGCTTGGTCATAACAGGAACAGTGGTTTCCTGCTTAGTTCCTCTTTGGATCTTTCATTCTAAGGGAAGGCAGTTGCCCAGTTATTCTAAGAGACCTGTATGATGGAGAACTGAGGCCTCCAGCTAACAGCCAGATGAGTGAACTTAGAAGTGGATCCTGCAGCCCCAATCCAGCGTTCCGATACATCTTGATTGCAGCTTCATGGGAGACCCTGAGCCGTAACTACCCAGCTAAGTCCCAAATTCCTGATCCACAGAAACTGAGATAACAAGTATTTATTTTTTAATTTCTGGGATAATTCCTTATGCAATGATAAGATAACTAAAACACCACCTCAAACTTTCTCTAAATCTTCTGTGCAAATGAAGCAATAAGAGAACTTCTCTCAAAGGGTTGTTGTAAGAAGTAAATGAGAAATACATTGAAAGTTCTCAGACCAGGGCTTAGTGGGTAGGGCTCCGGCCCCAAACACCAAGGGTGGCGGGTTCAAACCCGGCCCTGGCCAAGTTGCACCAAAAAAATAGCCAGGCATTGTGGTGGGCATCTGTGGTCCCAGCTACTCGAGAGGCTGAGCAAGAGAATCACCTAAGCCCAGGAGTTGGAGGTTGCTGTGAGCTGTGATGCCACAGAACTCTACCAAGGGTGACAGGGTGAGACTCTGTTGCTACAAAAAAAAAAAAAAAAGAAAGAAAGAAAGTCCTCAATACCTGGCAACCAGTAAATTCATGTTAGCTATTGTTACATCCTTCTGTGCCTTCTCCTCCAAAGCAAGGTGGTCTGGCAGATTATTTACATCATATTCATCACAGGCCTTGGAACTTCCTTAAGTCATAAAATTTGAATACACACATCCAGCTCCAGTCAGTCTTAATACCATTTTTCTTTGACCATCAATTCGGCAAACAGTCTTTCCTTTCTCTCCCTGATCTTTTTCAAGAAGAAAGGCAGAGATTTCTAAGATAGAGAAAGTACAGGCACATGCTACGGCCAGGGAATCAAAAACCAAAGTAACTGGCCTAAAAAAGACTAACTCCCTGACCCCATGAGCACTGCACAAAGGCTGACGATAGTTAACTGAACTAGCTGGAGTCAACTCAAGCTTTTACAGAGTACACTGTTTAGAGAGTGTCCCCAGAAATATACAAAGCTTTCATTCAGACTCATTTCTGTGCTTTAAAACCTGAAATAGAGCCTGGACTTCCTCAGGCAAACTTCATAGATGTTATCTTTTCTCTCCCTGATTATTCCCATCTCCTTCTCATTTGGGTTTTCTTTTGTTACCGATGGAGAGGTGAGCAAATTTCCTACATGCTGAAAGGAGGTGTTGAGTAAATGTACCGCAGAGAAAAGAAAAAAAGGAATAGATATAAGTCTATCCCATAGTAAGATTCAACTATAACTATTTGACAACTAACCCTTTTTTTTTTTGGCTGGGGCCAGGCTTAAACCCGCCACCCTTGAGTCACAGGCGCCGCCCCTAACCAAATATTTCAAATCTCAGCCTATTATACAATGCAAAAGAGGCAATAAAGGAATCATAAATACTGAGTGTGAGGTTTTATTACCACTAAGTCATGAAGATTTCCATAGTTCCATACAAATATTTTTATTTATTTTACTGTTAACTTGCCAGAAAACAATGTTTAAATATACAATATACTTCTGTAATAGGAAAATTGAAAAAATTTAAAACAAAATACAAGTATTTATTATATATACAGAAGAGGGAGGAAGAACTTTTAGTTTTCCTGGTGAAATGAACAATTTGACCTCAAGGCGTTTTTAGTTTAAGAAAAATAGACAATTTTTCCGCCTCTCTCTCTGTCTCCCTTGCTTCCCTCCTTTTCTGGGTGTGTCTCATTTTGCTAAAGTGGAAACATTTGACCTCTAGCCAACCTCTCAGGGAACTAACTTAGGTTTGCTCATTTCTTCCCCCTTCCTTTTGTTTGCTGTTTAGCTCTTTGCTTTTCAGATAATCTAGGTCCTTGTTTTGTTTTTCTATCAAATTTTCGTTCCTTTCCTTTTTCCTCTTCTTCCCTTCCCTTTTCCCTTCCCTCTCTCCTTCCTCTTTACCTTTCATCCCTCCCCACTCTCTCCCTTTCTGATGACCCTGTATTTGTTTGACACTAAGCTTCAGTTGACAATAGGAAGGGCATTTCGTGGGTGATGACTTTGAATACTTTGTAAGAATGCCGTCCCTTTTTGTGGCACAGCCCCAGGAAGGGTATTGCTGACTTAGTAAGATGCTGCATTCCTGAGTTTTCATCTCTGCTCCTTATGATAAGGCAGGAGTTGAAACAAAATGACTTCCCTTTCCGCTTCAACATACACACATGCACATTAAGAAATACAAAAACAAAAATAACTAGAGTGGTAAGTGTAAATAAAATCACCAGGAAACCACATCTCCACCCAGCTGCCCAAGAGGCATCTTTGGCTGCCCTCTCCCTTACCTCCTTATGTGTAACTAGTTCATAAAGTCTCCAAATTCTGATCTGCACCCTGAGAGTCTGGGCTGATGGCCTCACTTCTCCAGCCCTCCATTTCAGCCCACTTTCCCTCTGTCATGCCCGACAGTTCCACATGCTCAAAATTTCCCAGTGGTTCTGCATTGCCTACAAGTGAAAGTAAACTCCTGTGTCTGCTGTCCCTGAACAGAGAACATGACATTGTGTCTTTGCATATTGACACACATTTAATGCAAAACCTTACCTCCTGAAACTGAGGGAAAATATTCAAGCTTCCCCACAAAAGAAACTTCTTAGATGCATGAGAAGACTTCCCTGGCTTTCCCAGAAGTAGTCCTTCTAACCCCCCAGGGCAGTTTGCTTAGACATCTCTAAATGATCTTTTTGAATCATAGGAGTAGTTAGATGGAGACATCCGAGTCTCTCAAGAGAACATTTTTGAAATTTAGGCTTGGCGCATGTAGCTCAGTGGTTAGGATGCCAGCCACATATACCAGGGCTGGCGGGTTTGACCCCGGCCTGGGCCTGCTAAACAACAATGAAAACTATAACAAGAAAAACAGCTGGTTGTTGTGGCAGGTGCCTATAATCCCAGCTACTTGGGAGGCTGAGGCAAGAGAATCACTTAAGCCCAAGAGTTTGAGGTTGCTGTGAGCTGTGATGCCAGGGCCCTCTACCAAGGGCAACATCTTGAGATTCTATCTCAAAAAAGAAAGAAAAAACCAAAGAAATCTACTCTAACTTTACTTGGAGAGAGATTAGGTGATCTTTAGAGGGAAATGGCAAGACAGCCCTCTCCTGCCTATACCCCCTACCAAGCAAAACAGATTCCCAAAGTTAACTCCAGCAAGCCTCAAGGTCGTTTCACTACCATCTCACAGCGCTTATTAAAATTCCACGTTCCCTCTAACTTTCCTTAAGGAAAATTCTAATAACTACAGTTTTACCCATCCTTTCCGTTATAATGTGATGGTGCAATGACATTTTGGAGACATAGGTATCCAGGTTACTTCAACTCTTATACATATGTGTATATATAACCAATCACATTTTAAAAAATTTTCCCCAGACAAACTTCTTAATGTCAGGAACCTTATATTTATATTTATAAAATTTAATCTTTGTACTTGTAGCAACTAACAGTGTTTGGAGCATAACGTAACCCTATAAATATGTATTAATTTTATGTATGACCTATCCTTTTCCTTTAAAGCTTTGTGTGTGTGGCCTACAAAGTATTGTTTTATGAAAATACAGGTAGGTTGTATTTTAACAATCCATGAGAAAGAGTTAAACCTAAGTGGACTGATGTCTGTCATTTAATAGTTTAAAATGGCAGTAACTGCTAGTTTCTTTAACTAAATATCATTAGCCACAGATTAACCCATTCAGTTATTTAACCTTTGGCAGCTTTTCCCTGACCCACAAATTGCAGGGCAGACCTGGTTTTGATAGCTCTACAAACTAATTCTTATCTGTCACCTTGAAATCTGGATCCCTCCTGTATGCAAGCACTGATCATAAATTTCCTGATTGGACCTTCCAGAGACAATGCTTTATTTAGTTGGCTGACTAATTGAGGGAGTGTGTAATGCTGAAATGAAAGTAAGTGTTTAAAAGGAAAGTGGGTCCAGAGGGTCCTAGAGAAGTTATTCTCACTTGCTTGCATCCAATAGTCCATTAACTGAGTGTTTTGTATTAAAGCGAAACTGGAATATTCAGACAAGCTAAAGAGACATGAAAGTGGTTTCCAAGGAAAGAATCCACCAAAGCATCACGATTCTAGCCCTTTCTGCATATTACCATGCACAACAGCTGTAATACGTAGCTCAGCAATCCTCCTAAATTGATCAAATAGTTACTTCTCTACATCTCACCCGCCATCCCTGAAGGAAACAACCCAATTTCCCCGAACGTTGTCTTTTTTCCAAACTGTATTTTGGGGCTTTCTTTCTCATGTTTCCTATCCACTTAAGACATCTTTACTGCAGTGTTGGGGATTTTTAAACATTTTTTTTTCTTTGAAGATGACGGCCACATACTTTTTAAAAAATATTTAAATTTAAGTTTTTTTAAAATCTTAGGATTTCCCTCTAATTTCGGAAAGGTTTAAGTTTTAAGGTTTCAAGTTTTTTAGAAATCTTAGGATTTTCCTCTAATTTGTTATACATAACAAAACCTAACAAAACGTGGCAGCTGCAAGTCTTGTCTCCTAAATGCTGGAGCCCCAGCGGAGCGAATGTAGCCACACGCAGCAGCCACCCAGGGAAGCCTACTCAGCTGCACCCAGAAGCTCTGGTCCAAGCCCCTGGGAAAAACCCTTGTTTCCCTTCGTGTGGTAAGACGGAGCCCGACGCTGATCTCCTATTGTCTTATCTTCTTTCACATATTTCAAACTTACCGCTTTTGTTCAGCAGAACCACGGGCACGGTGATGATTGTGACAAGCGCAGCAGCACCCAGCAGTCCCAGGAGAACCTTCCATGGTGTCTGCAAACCGGTCAGGCCAGGGCCAATTAGAGGGAAGCGTTTGGCCAGGGTGGGTAAGAGGGTCGGGGCCTGGACTGTTCCAGAGGCAGCGGGATTTTGTACTAAAGCAGATGGGAGCGCATTAGAAGAGGGAGAGAGTGTGCTGTGAGTGTTTGGAGCGCGCCAGTGAAGAAGATCTTGCTAAGGCGGATACCCTTGAACTTGCGGCCCCCTGTCACGTTAGTGTTTGTTTCCCTACCTCTGATCGGATAAAGGAGTGCATTTTGTGGGTTGCTCTCCGAAACCTCCAAGGCTCTGTGCCTAGGTCCCAACTAACACCCCACGGGGCCGAAGACGAAGCGAAAGTCCTTGGGACTTCCCTTCACCTGTCAGAGGGTGGCCCTGGGGCTTCTACCGAATGGGAGTCCCTGGTTGCGTTTCTCGAGCTTTAGGGCAGTTTGAGAGAGAGTTTGGCGTAGGGGCACCTACTCACCTTCATTGTAGGCGTCTCCTCCGAAGGGAGCTTACGGAGCTGGAGCGCAGGCAGAAGTCACCGCCAGTCGCGGAGCCCGGCGTCCTGTTCGCAGCTCCCGGACGCGGAGTCACTGGGGGCTGGAAAGTTTCGGCCCCAAGTTAAACATTAGTGAGAGCGCAGCCCGCTCGGTTTAAAGGCTCCGCCAGCAGGCTGCGGGGCGGGCGACGCGGTAGAAGGCGCACAGGGCGCGGGGCCCCGGCATCCCGGTCGGGGGGCGCCCGTGAGGCGCCTCCTCCGGGCGGCGCGGGGCGCGCGGGGTGCTGGGGGCCTCTGGGACCAGCCAGGGGTGGAGGTGGCGAGCGCTGGGGCGCGGGCTTCGGTTGCACAGACCCGAGTGGGCAGTGCCGGTGGCCTGGGTCCATCTTAGCTGAAATGGAATGCCGCTCAGCTCCGGCAACCACGAGTGGACAGGTGAGGGACCGAGGCCCAGAGAGGGCATAGTGCTTGGCAAACCCACACAGCTCATTGCTGGGATCTGGAGCTAAAACTCAGGCCTGCCGGTGAAAGGTATGTTGGTGTTGGGAGGTGGAGCGAGTAAGGTATCTGCGAGAAAGAAATTCTCATAATCCTGACAAAAAGTGCTGCCATTTTAGAAAACAAACAACCTCCTCCCTGGACTCCTGGACAGCTTCAAGGACAGTTTCTGGGAACCTACCACAAACACCAAAATCCTGACTGCACTGGAGAAGAGCTCCGGGGCAGAAAGCTGGGCTCACTTCCCCATTCCAGCTGTACTGATAAAGCTAATAAAAGCCTTTTGCAACTGAGTGGGAGCTGAGCTGACACCTGGTCAGCCAGTCTCCATTCTGCTTTTCCCCTCTATTAAAGTCTTTCCTTGTTTCTGGACTGGACTCCTTTCCTTTCCTGCCGACCCTCACCCTGGTTCTATGCCAGAACCTCTCTGTATCTATGGCTGTACCATTGTCTGGAAGGCACAAAATGAAAAGATGACACCCTCCCCCCTTTTCTTTTTCCACAGAGTGAGACCTCTTTCCAGGTAGAGTACAGTGGCTTACTGCAATTTTAACCTCCAATGCCTGGGCTCAGGTGATCCTCCAGCCTCAGCCTCTGAACACTGGGACTACAGGCAGGCACCAGCGCACCTGGCTAATATTTTCTAATTTTAATAGAGAGGGGGTCTTGCCCTTGCCCTAGTTGGTCTTGAACTTCTGGCCTCAAGTGATCTCCCCCCCATTTAGGCCTGGCATAGGCCTCCCAGAATGGTTGGATTGTTCCCTTTTGAATGGCACCAAGAGGCTAAGTATCTGGTTTCACCCTCAGTAGGGAATTTCCAGCTTGTCTTGCGGGCTTACTTTTCATTAAGATGCCACAAAGAAAGTACTGACACTTCTGTGGAACTTGGTGCTGCTCTGAGCATGTTCTGTTTTACAGGGAAGTTGAGTGATTTGGCCAAGTCATTCAACTTGGAAATTGTGGAGCCTAGAATTAATCATGTTCTTAAATCACTACTTCACATGGTCTCTCATCCTTCAGTCTTGTAAAGTGTTTCAGAGAAGGGAAATAGGTCACATACGGCTTCTCTCTCCCCCATATCTCTCCATTATGCCCTGTGTGGTTGTTCAGTCATTCCCACTTCCCCACATCCTCCCATTTGTTACAATCACCCACAGGTATCGGAGTGGTTACAATGTGCCAGATTCTCTTCTAGGTGCTGGAGATAAAGTGGAACAACAGAGGTCAGGTCAGGATCCTTGCCACCTTCAGTGTAAAATACACAGTTAAACATTGCCTTTGGGGTCTCTCCATGATTACTTTCCGTCCTGAGGATAAGAACACCTACCTAAGCAAAGCCTCTCTGTCCAAAGAGGTAAAGATTAAAAGCACAGAGTCCTCAGGAACATTAACAAATGTTTAGGAATAAATTTGTTTCATCTCTAATTTCCAATATAGACATTGATTTTGAACTTAGCCACCTTTTCCCCCTTGCCCACTAATTGCTTATAAAACACAAATATCCTCACTCACTCCCAAATCCAAATCTTTATTTTCTCCAGGAGCCTCACTTCACTCTGCTGGGCAATCTCAGTCTGCATTACAAGTATCCCCATCCACTGCTCATAAAAACTAAAACCTTCAATCCTCATAGTTTTTCTTTTCCATTCTTCTTTGGGCACCAGTTTCTTTCAATTCTGCCTTTCCTAAGTATTATATCTCTAAACTGCTGAGGAAGGTGAGTCAAGAGTTACTGGAACCTGTGACCTGGTGCTATGAAGAGAGTCGCTCCAGCAAGGACTATAGGAGTGGTGTCATGTTGGGGCTCTGTGTTGTCCTTTATTCTTGGCAGTTTGGGCACTCAGTAATGGTGGGGGCCATACTGGCCTTAGTGAAGGAAGTCTTTAGGGTTGAGACTAGGCTTCACCTGCATGCCTGCACCAGGCTCTATGCATTCAGCAAGCCCAGGGAAGGTGGGGGTGTTGGAGTTCAAGCAGTTGTCTATTTCCTTGGCTCCTGGACCCACCAAAGCCAGGGAAGTATGGAACAAAAAAAAAATTTAGTGAGTTAGAGAAAGATAGGTTTATAGAGGAAGAGCCAGATACAGTTTCCATAGACTGTGACAGGCCTCCTTGCTGTGGCAAAAAGACGGTTAATGGGCTGGGTTCTCTTTCTTACCTTCTGGACTGGTTCCTTCTTGTGGTGCAGATGTTACCATGGAACCACTTTGATGGACAGTTAACAACATGGTAATTAGCTATAAATCACTTTCCAAATCCTGTTGTGCTTGGGCTGCCTGGCCCTGGGCGTTCTTCCTCCCACCCTCCTTATGGTAGTTGCTCAGGATAGGATCAAAGTGGGGCAACACTAAGATGGGCCACTCTTGTCCTTCCCAGGTGGGGTAATTGCTCGAGGCAACCCCAAGGCTGAGCACCCGTTTTGTCCTTTTTCCCAATGAGACCCAGAATTCTTTTTTTTTTCTTTTTGAGATGGAGTCTTACTATGTCAACCTTGGTAGAGTGCTGTTGTGTCACAGCTCACAGCAACCTCAAACTCTTGGGCTTTAGCAATTCTCTTGCCTCAGCCTCCCAAGTAGCTAAGACTACAGGTGCCTGTCGTAACACCTGGCTATTTTTTTGTTGCAGTTGTCATTGTTGTTTAGCTGGCCCCCGGGCTGGGTTCAAACCCACCAGCCTCTGTGTATGTGGCTGGTGCTGAGCTGAGAACCAGAATTCTAACTATGTACCTAACAGTGGGAGGTTGGCTGACATCCACCCAACAGATTATCTTATTTGTTCTCTAGAGGATATTCCTAGAGACGCAAATATCTCCACGCTCCTGTGCATTTCAAGAGACTTTATCACATACCACTCCCACCTCGACCTCTTTGTTGCCAATCTTTCAATCTTGTTTTTTTTCCAAGTTCTTATGGAACCAGCTGGCCAACACATTAGCCACCACTTATGAGTCAGTGTAGTTCTTCTCTCAGATCATGTCTTTCCATGCAAAAAGCAGATGTACCGCTCTAAGTGCTGTCCATCAGTAAGAGTTCCCTTTGTACTGTATTTCAGGGCATCCCTGAGTGGGTGTCGGATGCAGCAGACATCTACTAATTACTAGTGCCAGATTACTTTGCATAAGGCTGACTCTTCTGCTTCTGTTGCCTGCTTCTAGGGAACTCCTCACGAAGCTATGGGCATGTGTTGGGGGAGAGATGGTGAAGCAGTGGGAGAAGGCCGCATGGAGTCTAAGTTCCCTGTGCCTGTGAAATGCTTGTGCCTTGTGGACCTGCTGGGCTTATCTCCTGTATCACACAGATACCATTTGATTGTTTCTGTACATGCCCAACTTCATCATCTGGTAGATCAGGTAACATCAAGTTCATAGTGAATAGCTAGGTTATGCAGTTACTTGGTGTTATGGGTTGAAAAAAAAATTTTTTTTTGACTCTCAGTAGAGTGCTGCTGTCACAGTTCATAGCAACCTCAAACTCTTGGGCTTAAGTGATTCTCTTGCCTCAGCCTCCCAAGTAGCTGGGACTATAGGTGCCTGCCACAACGTGTGGCTATTTTTGTTGTTGTTGTTATAGTTATCATTGATATTTAGCAGGCCTGGGCCAGGTATGAACCTGCCAGCCCTGGTGTATGTGAGAAGCACCCTAACCACTGAGCTGCAGGCACTAAGCTGTTATGAGTTGAATTTTGCCCCCACCCAAGAGATATATTGAAATCCTAACCTCCAGGACTTTAAAGCAGTGGTTCTCAACCTGTGTGTCGCAACCCCTTTTTGACAATGAAAATACATTGTGGCATTAGGAAGGTTGAGAACCACTGCTTTAGAGGATGACCTTGTGTGGAGATTAAATCTTTACAAAGGTAATCAAATTAAATGAGGTCATTAGGGTGGGTCCAAATCCAGTGTGACTTGTGTCCTTATAAAAGGGGAAAAATTGTACACAGTGATACACAGAGAGGAAAGGAGATGTGAAAAGACGTGGTTAAAGACAACCACGGATGAGTACAAACTTTACTCAGAAGGAAAGTAAGATACCATAGGACCACAGTGATGTTTTAACTCCACAGAAATCAGCATAAACCCAGGGGTAGTGTTTGGTAACTCCCGGGAAGTCTGGGTGGTTCCTTTACACAGGGCATTTTCAAATTTAGCTGTCTGTCTTTCTGGGGAAGTGCCCTGATAATATTTTAGGGTCTTTCCTCAAAAAGATCTGACCTCCATTTCAAACGAGACTTTCTGAATCTGTTAACTAGTTTGAGTCTGGGAACTTAATAAGAAGCTATGAATTCCTGTTTGGAAAACTTAAGAGTCAGATTTCTGCCTACCAGGTCTAGAAATTTCCTGACCTGTGGAATCCCCATAACTTTGAATTATCAAGCCACAGTTTAGAATGTTGTCCATCTACTTCATTCTTAAATTCCCTGTGATAAATGAACCACCACCTTTGCAGATCTGATACCTTAGTTACTACATTATTTCTATAATTGTTCATGATAATAACCACTTTTGAGAACCTGAGTCTGGGAGTTGGAATTACGGAAAGTGAGCTGTAAACCTGGAGAGATACTATCAGATTACAGAACAACAAAGGAGACAAAAAGCAGAAGGAATAAATACCTCAGTCTCCCTTCCTGCCCTTTCAATGTCTTGGCTGGTGCCTCTTATTTGCTGAGGCCAGATGAAGACAGAGAGCAAAGGAGCCTGGGTAACGGAGGATGCTGTGTGCAGAGTCAGCCTCTAAGGCTGTGCTATACAGGGAAGGGAGGGG
Source organism: Galagoides demidoff (assembly GCA_963574575.1). Taxonomy (NCBI): domain Eukaryota; kingdom Metazoa; phylum Chordata; class Mammalia; order Primates; family Galagidae; genus Galagoides; species Galagoides demidoff. Next base: position 37,724 of record CAUYQV010016839.1, on the reverse strand, counting down.
TGGAGAGGGGATGGGGGCCCACATGAAAATAACCCCATAAGCAGCAGCCCGACTCTGTTATAGTATTTATTATTTGCTGAACTATCTCCTTATAGAGATAGGAAAAGTTCTGTTTATTCCTTATCTTTCTTCTCTGTCTTTCTCTTTTCAACACCTAGAGAAGTACCCGGAACACATAAGTAGTCAATAGATGCTGGTTGAATAAAGGATAAAATGAAATGAAAAATGAAGAAAAGGTAACATCAAATCCTTCTCTGTATTCCTGGGGGCTGGAACTGAAAATCTGGGAGAGGTACAGAGAGAGGGAGGATAACTCTGGAGGGAAGAGATGGATTTCACTCCTCACTCTCAGTTACGGAGGAGGAGCAAAGTCAGTACAAAGGTACACGTTCGTTTCTTTGCTCAGTGAAGATCTGCCTTCCACCTGGTCAGGGAACTCTGCCCCACCTATGTGGGAGGAATTTCTTGCTGCCCTCACGCCAAAGCCCACAGTTCACCTCCTTTGGACCTCAGATCACAACTAACTTCTTGGTTATCTCCAACGTTGATTCTATTTGTTTTGTTTTGTCTTCCCCTTTCCCTACCAACCATACTTGGAAAGATTATCTTGCTGGTGCTCCAGGTTGACCTTATAACAATAAAATTCATTTCTACCAAAAATTGTATAGATAGATAATAGGGAAATAGCTAGATAGATAATCCTGGAGTTTCAGGCCCAAGGAAATACACACAGGGCTTGAGTAAGAAAGCTGGAGGATGGGCTCAGCACCTGTGGCTCAAGCAGCTAAAGCGCCAGCCACATACACCTGAGCTGGCGGGTTCGAATCCAGCCCAGGCCCACCAAACAACAACGATGGCTACAAGCAAAAAATAGCTGGGCACTGTGGCAGGCGCCTGTAATCCCAGCTACTTGGGAGGCAGAGGCAGGAGAATTGCTCGAACCCAGAGTTGGAGGTTGCTGTGAGCTGTGATGTCACAGCACTCTACCCAGGGCAATAGCTTGAGGTCCCAGCTATAAGGGAGGCTAAGGCAAGAGAATCGCTTAAGCCCAAGAGTTTGAGGTTGCTGTGAGCTGTGATGTCACAGCACTCTACTGAGGGTGACATGGTGAGACTCTGCCCCCCGCAAAAAATTAATTAATAGGATAGTCACCTGTCTCTGTAGAGCTTGTTGTTAAAGAATTCATACTTATTAATATGTAACTCTCTAAAAATTGTGGTCATGGTGTTTTTCTTGCCTTAATCATTATTAACACCAAATGAGGAGTTCTTATACTCAATAAAAGTCTTTTCCTACCTGTTAGACGAGGTATCAGCCAATTGATGAGGAAACCTTTTTGCTTTTCTTTTTTTTTTTTCCTTTTTGCTTTTCTGATGAGTGCCTTTGGATATTTTGTGAGGTTTTCTTCTAATTTGGAGAATTTGCTTATATTAGTTCTTGATGTATAAAAATATTTGTGATGTAAAAAAATGCTCATATATATTTATGAGAAAATGTGTTTAAAATCCTTATAGCCTGATTCTCACAAAGTGGCTGTAGCTATGATGACATCTTCTCGTCATTGTTTTCCAGACTATGAACATGTGGTAGATGTGGGGGATAGAATGGGGGAGTCAGAGATCACCACCAACCCCCTTTAGCTCTACGTGGGCTCTTTGGCTTGATGGAGAAACCGAATGACATCACCCAGATTAACGAGAAAAGCACATAGACTTTATTAGTTTTACTTATAAATGAGCATCTTCACAAGACGGTAAAGTCCAAAGCAAGATACCTTTATGCTTTTTAAATGAACAATGATAAATTTGAGAAGAAATGACAGGACAAAGGGATTGGGCTGGGGCATAAAATTTCTCAGGGAGTCTCTAGATATAGTCATATAGAGGGGGCATGGAAGGTAAGGCTAGTTAAGTCTATTTATTCAGGCCCATTGCAGCCCCTACTTCCCAGTCTCTAATGATATGAGCTATTTTATTGCCCTAGTACAGGAAATCTTTGTGGCTTGCTGCAATGCAAGAAGAGACAGGTCAGCTAGTCCATTCTGAAAGCACAAATTCTCCAATGTTTTCTGCTTGGAAGGATCAATATACCAAACTTGGCATGTCGGGATGGCATGTCCTTCACTTCTCCACTTCCCTGGTCTGCAACTTCACTAGGAATTTCAAACCTCAAAAGCTGAGTTGGTGGCTATGGAGAGAAAAGTTGGGTTAGTAGCTGTGCCACAGGGGATCTGCAAAGGGAACGAACATAGATTGGATGCAAATGAATGAACAGAAAAGAACAAACCCAAGCACAGTCCCCCATACTCCATTAAACTAGCCTCCTATTCCTGGGAATAACAGGCCCATCCAATAAAAATCTTTAGCTTCACTTATCTGGTCTTTTAAAAGGTGCAGATTAGACTCCATTTGCCTCCAGTGATTTCATAGAATCCGTATTCTTCTCTGGTGATCATGAAGGCTCCCAGAAGTACAGTGCCCTGGTGTCATAGCTCACAGCAACCTCTAACTCTTGGGCTCAAACGATTCTCTTGCATCAGCCTTCTGAGTAGCTGGGACTATAGTCACCTGCCACAACGCCTGGTTCTTTTTAGAGATGAGGTCTTGCTTTGGCTGAGGCTGGTCTTGAACCAGTAAACTCAGGCAATCCGTACACCTCAGCCTTCCAAAGTGCTGGGACTATAAGCGTGAGCCTGGCTGGAAGCTAAACTATTGATACAGGGTTTCCCCTTTCAGGACTGGAAAGGGACTCCCATTTTTTAGGCCTATGTAAGCTCAGAAATCATTCTCATCACAGAATCCCATCTCTAGGCACAAACAGGCCCTTTCTGGGCTGCATTCTCTGGGTTCAAGCAAGGTCATGAAAAAAGCCTGATCAGTATCTGATCTGGGTGTTTTCTCCTGGAGTAGGCAGCACGCACCCTGCTTCTTTGCATGGGACAAGAACTGTAAGGATGGCATTCCTTTGCTAATTTTAGGATTTATTTCTTCCTGTAGGCTCCTGATCATTTGTGACAACCCCCCCTGCCTGTAGGATAGGAAGAGCAGTATATAAACCCCAAGACAGAAGGCCCATATGGGCTTCCCACTTGGGTTCCACCCTCCACTGCCTAAGATTTTGTTCTTCCTCTTTCATTTATCTATCTCTTTTGTATTTCATTAAACTCTTTTTGCTTACTCATGTGGTCTGTGGTTTCATTCTCCAGGTCCCTGGAGATCAAGGACCTGACAGAAATTCCAGCTATCCTATCAGCTTCTGACTGGGGGTGTTGTCAATGCTTGTATAGTACTATCAAACTCTTATTTTATTACTAGTGAACGATTTAGAGCTGCCATTTTAGCCTCAAAAATGTTGATGCTTGGATAATAAGCTCTCAACATTGAAAAGAATTTAGAATTGTGATATAAAAGTGGGTTTTCAATATGACATCTAGTATGTGTGGTACTACCTTGTACCACACAACAGAGGAGTTCCACAAACAAAGGAGTTCAAGTTTGTGATTTGGCTAACACTGAAAGTGGAGTGCCTGGTGACAGAAGGTGCCGAGCATCTGAGTTCACATTGCCCCAACCATCCAGATGGGTATCATTTTCTTTCTTTCTTTCTTTTTTTTTTTTTTTTGAGACAGAGTTTTACTTTGTCACTCTTGGTAGAGTGCCATGCTATCATAGCTCACAGCAACCTCAAACTCTTGGGTGGTGCCTATGGCTCAAGGAGTAGGGCACCGGCCCCATATACCAGAGGTGGTGGGTTCAAATCCAGCCCCCACCAAAATCAGCAAAAAAAAAAAAAAAACCCTTAAACTCTTGGGCTCAAGCTATTCTCTTGCCTCAGCCTCCCTAGTAGCACCCACAACAATGCCTGGCTATTTTCAGGTAGAGAACTTTTATACACCTGTCACCACAAAAGAGAAACATACCAGTGTTGTTCACAAATAAGGTTGGAGTAGACTTCATAACCTCCCAGGATGGAGTTTATTGTGTCTTATCTGCAGTCATATTGACTTCTGCACCTCTTCATTTCCCTATTTCCCTGTCAGTCCACAGAAACATATCAGATTACAAAATATTTGATATAGGAGGTCTTTAGGAAGCCTTTAGTCTTTGGCTTTGCAAACTCCAGGGCTTACTTTTGTTACCTGGTGAAGTTAGTCCAGAATTTTGGTCTGTCCGTATATAATCTCTGGTGTCTGCAAACCTAATAAGGAAAGCAAGTGAACTTCCCACTTTACGAAAGCCTGAATTGAGAGCCCTTTGGAACATCTAGTGATTTGACAAGCATTCATACAGTCAAAGCCACGGTCAGGACTGCTTTTGAGTCATCAAAAGGAGAAACAGTGGTGGATGACAGGCCTTGGCATACATCCGTTTTCTGCTCCCTATCCACCAGACACTAAATTGGCAGGAAGGAAAATAAGGAACTTTTGCATAATCTAGATGTTGTAGTAACCAATTATCAAATTGATTAGTTATTGTAGCTAGGGTTTGGAAGACTAGTACAAGGGTGCCAAACCTGTGCCTGACTGGTTGAAAAACCAGAAAATGTTAATAGGAACAAGATACAGTCTAAGTAAAAGGTTCATAATAGGGAGTCAGAGGGAGAATGAAGTAAATTGAGATGGTCCTCAGGCAGCCTTTAAAATGGGCTATCAACAAAAAGAGAGTTTTGTTGTTGTTTGTTTTTTTAAGGAAGAGTAGTAGGGAGAACTTAAAGGAGGAAAAACAGCTGCAAGTACAATTTCTTGATCTGTGGTCTCCATAAAGCCATCTGCTTCAAAGAAATACCATTCTTCTGGGGCCTTAGAATTGGCCCTGGAAATCCTTACTTGAAGGTCACTTGAAGTGGTGGCATGATTTTTCTTTTATCTTGGTGGCCATGAAGCGGGCTGCAGTACTTCATATGGGCCTTCCCAGGGAGGCAGCAGTGTGTGCTTTCTTCTAAGAACCTTCATGTATACGTGATCTCCTATTTGACAAGGATACCCAAGCTTGTCAGTTGGCAGACCATGCACTGTTCACTCTTTGATGATATGCCACAAATATATAAAGTTAGCGCCCATACAGCGAGTCATAGGATCAGATTGTTTCCTTAAGTGTCCATAATGTTTATTCAACCAGAAATGTAAGGTTTAGAGATGCTAGCAGGCATAGGGTGGCCGAAAGTTTTTTCAAAAGGGGTTAATTCATATCTTCTACCTGGAGGACTTTGAATTTTTATAAGGGCCAAAGGTAACTAACAATTCTACCCATTTAAGTCCAGTTTCTTCACACATTGTTTCCCGTCCATTTAGTGTGCAGATTCTCATATTCCACTTCTGGAGAATTAGCAATGGTATAGGGTATTATAAAATGAGTTCCTGGGTCTGACTTAATCCATAAAGGGATGACGAACAATTTCAATTAGGAATTTCTTCACTACTACTGTGGCATCAGCATGTCTGGTCAGATTGCATTTAGTCCATCCACTAAATTTTCAGGCAGTAACCAACCAGCGAGAGCAGCCTAAAGCTGGCGGTAAATGTGTGACATCTGTTGGGAGTTCTGCAGGGGCAGTGGGGGCCGTGGAGGACTTCCTGGGAAATGGTGGCTTCCTCCAGTGACTTGGTGAGATTTACAAATAGTGCCCTGAGAAATAATTTGTTGAGAAATCTTATATATTCCAGATAATTTTACAATTATCTTTTAGTTCCATAACCATCCCATTTGTAAATATGACCCACCTGATGGGAATTAACTGCAAGCCAAAAGGTTAAAAGAAAAGGAGGCGCAGGAAGTCTGTTCAGCCCCACATACACTCCATCTAATAATTGCTTGGCACCTTTTTGTATCCATTGATATTGTTCAGATTTGGGACCGTTTGCCTGATGGTCAATATGTCAGCCAGGGATAGAGACCAGTTTATAAATTGGGTGGAAAGTATTTGGTTGTGTACTTATCAGTCTTGCCTGCGGGATCATATCCTAACAGTAGAGTAGCAGTCTCATTATGTGGGTCAGACAGTGAAGAAGAGCAGTTACAGAAGGGAAGTGAATAGCAATAAGGCAGCGATTGTATGTCCATTAGCAACAGGAGTACCAGCAGAGGTTAGGAACCCACAGGAGTTCCAGATCATGTCAACAGCATGACAGACTCCAGAAGTTTATCTGGAGCTGGCATAAATGGTGGCAGTTCTTCCTTTTGCCAGTGTGCATGTCTTTCACTCCTTTAAGTAGTCTATGCTTATGGGACAGGGATTGGAGTTAGGGGTGGAGTGGCAGGTCTTTGCTGCTCCCCTAAAATGAAGGGAAAGAAATATTAAGAGCCAGTAGAACAGGGCTGGGGGCAGAGCCAAAGCAAACTCAAAAGAGACTCCTGATTGGCCAAGGGAGGGCCGACCTATTCTCTTTGGAGTGATGGGTCACATAATCAGAGAACCATATATAAGAAGGCCTCCTAATTTTGTTGTGTGCCGTTTTATGAATAAGAAGAAAAAAGGAGTAAATGCTTATTATTGAACTAAAGTAAAAAATGTCTGTCATCCATTGCTTTTTTTAAAAATTGTGGTGAAATATGTATAATATAACATTTACCATCTTAACTGTTTTTAAGTGTACAGTTCTCTCTTTTTTTATCCAGAGTAATATAAAGTTTATAGTGTAATTTTAGTGAATTAAACATACCACTTAAAATTATTCATCTAGGATTCCCCTTTTTCTTGGCAAGATGGTGGAATACGACTTGACTACTCACATCACACGCTCTTGGACCGGCGTCTGATCTCTGCTGCTTGAGTTGCTCCTCACAAAGGAGGGGCAGAGTGGAGACAATGACAACCTGGGACGCGGGACCTTCCTGGTGGTGCCACATGGTGGCCTTTGCTATGAGTGTATTCAGAGGCTGCCATACTCATGATATTCCTCATGCTTGAAAGAAGCAGGATAGTACTTGCAGTCCTCCAAGCAGAAACTCAACTGACAGGAGAGATGCTTTGGAGAGCCAGAAACTACAAGGCAAATGCAGCCAACAGGGAAGGTCAGATGCTGTTTGGCTCCTTGGCTGGAAAATGGGGTTTTAGGCAATAGTATTTACATAGGTTCTGCAGAATGTGTCTTAATTTCTTTCTTTTATTCTCTACCCTACCCTCCTGCCCCAAGCCTTATGAAGACAGTTTTTTCCCTAACCACCTCCCATGAAATTTTAATGCTACAGATATATTGTATTTATGTTTATACTGTATATACTATATATAGTGTACTATATATATGTACACACACACACACACACACACACACACACATATATATATATATACTTCCTATGTGAGAAAATAAGGCTTTTTGCCCTCAGTCACAATGTATGCTCCGGAGGTACGTGCATTTCCAACATGAATGTGACAATGAGTCAGGATCACCAGGATGTAATTACTCTCCTAGAGCACATGATGGAAATACTGAATTCACTCTGGGAAAGCTAATCTCTGCAATCTTAATCCTGAGAGACTGTGTGAACCGACAGTGGCCAGACCATATCTGATGGGACTCTGACCCATGTCCTCTGCAGCCCTCTGGCCAGAATGCTCAGGACTTGGCCAATGACTGCCAGGGCCCGAATTTTTTACTCTGGCTTCCAACTCAGGACCAATCTGAAAAAGATTTCTATACTCCCTACACCAATCTTGTAAGCTGCTCTGCTTCTAGTGAGCCTACCTGTTGTCTCTTATGCCCACAGGCTCTAATCAGAGCAAACTCAAAGCCTTCTTTTCTTCCCTATAAGGCTTTTTCAGGCTTGGTACCCATGGTCAGTGGTTAGGGCACCAGCCACATACACTGGGGCTGGCGGGTTCAAACTTGGCCTAGGCCTGCTAAACAGCAATGACAACTACAACAACAACAAAAAAATAGTGGTGCATTGTGGTGGGCACCTGTAGTCCTGGCTACTTGGGAGGCTGAGACAAGAGCATCACGTAAGCCCGAGTTTGAGATTGCTGTGAGCTGTGACACCATAGCACTCTACTGAGGGTGACATAATAAAACTCTGTCTCAAAAAAAAAAAATCTTTTTCACTACCCTTTTCATTGACTTTAAGACTGCCAAATGCCAAGCAACAGTGGCTGACTCCCTTCCCTTCCTCAGAAAAACTGACCTTTGCTTGCCCTCCTTTGGGAGACTCAGAGCAGGATGTAGTCGTGGAAGATCTTCCACATTTTAAGACACCACTGATAATAATTCTCTCACTTCTCCACTGCAGTGTTATAGCGGCAAGCTTGCCTTAGTCATCCATCTCTGCTCTTCAACCATCTCGAAGGCCATGATATTATTTTGTCTCATCCTTTATCAGCCATACTATTTTAGTAATGCAAAAAACGTGCCTTGACTACAGTAGTCATAATATTCAAAGATACTTAGAAATATAGGTAGTTGCTAAAAGACTTACGTAAAGTCTTTCAAACAAAATCCTATGCATAAAGTTCTCAGTTCCTTGAATGCTAATTTGTTAACTCTTCTTTGATGGGGCCCAGAGAAAACACCCATGTGCCAATGACCACTTTGGGGAGATTTAGTTAGAAATGTTTGTTTCTTTAGATTTAAGACTTTCTGTCACATTCACTAGAGCATAAGCATTAATATATTGGCAAATAAACTAAAAGTGAGCTCAGGAGAGGCTGAAGGATGAGTCATACTTCTTGAGTAACTACTATGCCAGGCAGTGTCCCAGGAGTATCTAGTTGAACAAGTTAGGTTAGGCGTCCAGAATCACAGTTTGCAAACCAGTTTACAACCGTGAATCCATCCCAGCTTTCCTACAAAACCCAAGACCAAGTCTCAGATAACTAGGCTTTACTGGCCCCTCAAAAGCATTTTCTGGGGTGAAGCTGAGGGAAGAGGTTAAATTCCTGGAGGCCACATTAATCCACTAGGCTATGAACCTGATATGCAGGATGCAGTGGTCCTCCGGGCTCTGTCCCACAAATGCTCTGCCTTCTGTTTCCCGTTGGGTCTTGCCATTGAAATAATGTCTCTTCTATGTTAAGTGTCCCCGTCTGTGATATTTCCTTCCAACCAGTCCCAACAGGCAAAGCCCAATCTCTTCCTCCCTGTCTCCACTATCAAACTCCATTGATTCTAACCACATTTTATTTAACCTTTTGATATTCTGCGTATAAGTGAGATCATGTAATATACAGAGATAGAGAATAAAACAGGTTTCCAGGGTCAAGGTGGTAGGGGGAGGAAATGGATAGATGTAGGCCAAAAGATACAAAGTAGCAGGTAGGGAGGATGAACACGTCAAAAGCTCTCCTATACAACATGAGGACTACGGTTAATAGTAGTGTATTGCATTCACCATGTTTGCTAAATGGGTGGATCATAGCTGCTCTTGCCACAGGTAGAAAAATGGGTAACAATGTGAGATGACTGATATGTTAATTTGTTGCCCTAGAGTAACCATTTTCTATACGTACATTTCTTAACATCATATTGTATACTTTATATGTACACAATAAAAATGTACTGATGAAAAGTTTCATCAATCTGATAAGCAGACTTGAGTTGGAGGTTGATAGGATACACATAAGCATTTTATCAGGGCTTTTAAGGCTGGGAGGCCCTTTCTGACTCTAAGAAGTTGTGCCAAACACACCCTGCACACTCCTCCTTTGCTGTCCAGAGCACGTTTTATCGAAATGATCTGTTGACTTCTTGTCTCCCTTACTTTGCATTGAGTGTGGCAGCCGGGCTTTATTAATGTTTGTGTTTTTAGAAAAGTCAGCCGTGCAAGGCTGGAGTAAACTGAGCAGTGTGCCAAAGCTGGCAACAGAGAGAAACTGCTGCTTGCAGCTATTCCCCAGGCCACCTGGGAGGCGGCAGGGAGGAGGGCAGGAGAGGGGAAAGTGAAGCCTGTGCACTCAGACAAGCCTGGCTCTGCCTTATTACATGCCCTTGGCTCTTTTTAAAAACCTGCTTCTCAGAGTTCTGAAGTTTTATGGGCTAATAACTGAGTCATCTCAGCTACTCCCAAGCCTTTGAATGTGTATCTATGTGGATAATTTCTCTAGTTCAGATCTCTCTTCTGGACTCTGCACCTCTGGAGGTGCCCACATGGATAACTCAGAGTCCTGTCTGGTGCAGTTTCGCCAAAGGGAATTAATAGTTAACAGCACACACCAAATGTCATCCTTTCCCACCATGCTCTCCCTTAGTGACAAGTATCGCCTGCCAGGCCACATGGCCCCAACCTGAAAGCCAGGATGCTCTGTGCCTAATCTCTGCTCACTCCACCCTCAAACCAAGAGACTCTCCATTCTTTGTCCACGTCCCTTGCTGCTTGCTCCTTCTTCACTCAAGCCTTCCTTCCACTCTCCTAGTCCAGGGCAAGGCCCGGCCCCTTCTGACTGGCCTCTTGTCTCGCCGTCATTTTCTTCCAAGGCAGCCTCTGTTACTTTCCTGCTTAAAACCGGTGGCTGCCCCTGCTGCAGGGAAGTCCGAATCCCTTATTCTTCTCTGGTCTCTGTTTAGTCCTCCTTCTCCCAGCCTCCCCCAAACTCCCCCAACCCACACTAAGCTACACGCATTTCTAAAAATTGAAAGGCAATCTCTCCTTTGCTTCTGAACCCTCAGATGCCGTGTTCCCTGTGCCAGGAATTTCATTCCCTTTGTTTTTCATTTGGTTAGGTCCTAGCCCAGACTCGGGTGTGCCATCTCCTCTCAGAAGCCTTGCCCTCCTCACCTTCCTTAGTAAGGTGCTTGGCCTCTGTGCCGCCAGTGAGCCTTGTGCCTTGATTCTTTTAAACAAAAATCCCTCTGCAATGTAATCATCTAATGCTGTGGTCCCTTAACCCCTGGGTGGTGGACCCGGACCAGTACTGGCTGTGGCTGGTAAGGAACTGGGTTGCAAAGCATCACCGCCCAAGCACTACCTCCTGTCCCCTGACCCCCCACCCACCATCTGTGGAAAAATTATCTTCCATGAAGCTGTTTCCAGGGGCCAAAAATGTTGGGGACCACTGATCTCATGTAATAATTGCTAAGATTCCTGGACCTTGTGCTAGAGAATGTTCTAAGCTCTTTGCCTGTGTTAGCTCATTTAATCCTCGTAACAACCCTATGCAGTAGATATCATTGTCATTCCTACTTGGTAGATGAGGAAATTGAGGCACAAAGAGGCAAATATTCTTCCCAATATTATATCCAGCATTTGAACCCAGGAAGCCTGACTCCAGAGCCCATATAATTATCTGCTATAATCTAATAATCTCTAAGGATTTTGGTTGTGCTGTTCACGGATGTACTCCCAGGGCCCAGAACAATGCCCAGCACTTCATAGCTACTTAATCACTGCTTATAGACTCAATGAATGAAGAAATGGTGACTCATTTGTGTCTCTCCTTCCTCAAGGGCAGGGATCAGACTTTCTTCCATTTATCCCAGCAGCTAGTCTGGCACCTTGCGTCTAGTAAGTTTGATAGGCATAGGTACGCAGACACTCAGTGAGTTCCAAGATTCCATCTTGCTCTTCTGAGATCTCCCATTCACCCTACCACTCCCTAACATACTCTGCTGCATGTCAGTTTCCAGTATGAAGAAATAAATCTGGTCAACTGCTGTTTTACAGCTGGAAAAACAGAGCGGCACCTGAGCCAAACAGTTTTGTACCTCAGAAAAGCTGAGAGGAATGCCTCCCTTCTCCCATGGGTGTGTGGGTGGAGGGCTGAATCATCAAGTTCTTTAAATTCCTTGGAAAAAGATAACTCGAAGGAATATTACACAACATGGAGAAATAGGAGGAAAATAAGCAGAGACCCACAAATGACTGAAATGTTGAAAAATATGATCCACACAGCTAAAAATATATTGTAATCAAGTTTAGGGAGGAGAAGACGGAATGGGGGGCAGTCAACATTCCAGTGGCCTGAAGGGTTGGCACAAAGGGGCTTGGGTTTGAAGGATGGTGAACAGATGTTCTCCGGCCTCCAGAGGAGAGGGATGTGCAACACCCTCGAGGCTGTTTGAGGATCTGAGTCAGGGGGAAGAGCAAAGCTTTACTTGGGAGAAGACAGCTCAGGCTTCACTAAAACATCATAACAGAGCATCAGTTCTGTGTGACCCAGGCAGAGGGGAGGGAGCCGGCCAGTAATAACAGCAAATCCCAGATGGTAGTTGCATTGTGCATTTTTCTTTTCTAAATGAGCACGTGAAGTTCCCAGTAGATTTCTTGTGGATTACTCCAGAAACTTTGAAAACTTTGGGTAGGAAAGGTGGGTCATACTTTTTCACAGTCATGCAAACCAACAGAAATTCTCATGTTCCAATCTCTAGCTTCCCTGTGACTGATATTTGAGAAACAAATTGGTGTAGCAGATAGAAGATGGACTTGAGGTCCGCACTTCTTGGCACTTTGCAAGCAGTATCGTAAGAATTAAAGAGGTATAGAAAATATCAAAAACACTAAAGGGCACAGCACAGCCTCCACGAATGGGAAGGGAGTTGTCGTTAGTATTAGTTATCATTGATATTATTTTCTTAATTCCTGAGAAAAAAATAGATGGAGGTAGATCCCCAAATCAGATAAGTTTTTGATTAGAGTGAAGGACCAGAATTGGTTTTCCAGATGGACTCACTTGTTAGAAGGGGATTGTGAGAAGTATTTATTCAACAGTTTGTTCCACAGACGGTGTTTGGGCTATTGGGAAGGAGGTGCTATATAAGTGTATTGTAATAAGGAAAGCCCTTAGGGAGGAGGGGATTGTGCAAGAAGATGCATTCTCTAATCTTTCCCGTTGGTATTTATCTATTCCATCTGAGAAGTCCTTTACGGCCAAGAACTATCGCTTCTAATTTGTGTTTATTATATAAATTTTCTTTTTCTCAGAGTTCCCAAGAACTAAGAATACACATAGGAATAGAACAAATCTAGAAATTCAGGCTACTTGTACTTCCGAACAAGTGTAGGGTTCATATAAATATTCATAAAAGGTATATATGGCAAGAGTCTCTACCTCACGATTGTGTGGAACACCTGGTATTCCAGCTATTAATGGCAAATAGTGGCATCCTTGGTCCCCCGGGGACCTCTGCCCTCAGCACATCTAACCTCCTTCCTAGATCTCAGAGGTGCAAGGGTCCAGTGTGCCTGCATCTCAGCCATCTGGACAAACTAATTCTCAGATTAGAGGCCATGAAGCTTTCTTTTTTCTCAGAAAGAGCCTGTGTTTTCTTTTTTTCTATACTCTATTGAAGGCGTTGCTGACGGACAGTTTTTGGGAGCTTTCTCCTCTCTATTATGGTGAAAGGTGTTGATAAGTAAATAGGTCATTTATATTCAGTAATGGTCCTTTGGAGTTTTATTCAATCACAGAATTTACTATGAAACAAGCCAGTATTTATTATTTTAGTGAAAAATCATAAACTTAACTTAAACATACATACAATTATATTTGTGGACTTTTCATCTACCCAGCCGCCCCTATGTGCAGTTAATTCTTATGGCCTGGTAAACTACTTTTCATAATAATTATATATACAGACACCAAGCCACATACACCTGAGCTGGTGGGTTCGAATCCAGCCTAGGCCTGCTAAACAACAATGAGGGCTGCAAACGAAAAATAGTTGACTGTTGTGGCGGGCACCTGTAGTCCCAGCTCCTTGGGAGGTGAAGCCAGGAGAATTGCTTGAGTCCAGGAGTTGGAGATTGCTATGAGCTGAGATGTAACAGCACTCTACCCAGGGACAAAGCTTGAGAGTCTGTCTCAAAAAAAAAGAATTATATATACATGTAAGCTATATAGATGTTTCTTGCTTTAGGCATCTTTACTGATTTAGAGGCTACCACTGATTATTCCTGATTATGGCAGAGGGGGGAAGTATGTAAAGATTAGATATGAAACATATGAAATTGCTGATTTTTAACCCTTTTTGACTTATAAAAATGAAAATTTAGGCTAGGCATGGGCAGCTCATGCCTGTAATCCTAGCACTCTGGAAGGTCGAGGTGGGTGGATTGCCTGAGCTCCCAGGTTCAAGATCAGCCTGAGCAAGAACGAGAACCCCCCTTCTAAAAATAGCTGAGTGTTGTGATGGGCGCCTGTAGTCTCAGTTCGTAAGGAAGCTGAGGTGAGAGAATTGCTAGAGCCCAGGAGTTTAAGATTGCTGTGAGCTATGAGCCATAGTAGTCTACCAAGGGCGACAAAGCAAAAGTCTGTCTCAAAAAAAGAAAAGAAAATTTAATATAGTACAATCTAACTTGTCTAGGGTTTATTTATAAAATAATACATTCTGTGTTACACAGAGTATAAAATTGATACTGGAATATTGGCATAATACACTTAAAAGGATAAGTTCAAAAGCATTTTAATAAAGATGTAAATGTTATGATGACCTTGTCATTGAAGAAAGAGGACACAATTACATTAATTTTCCACCCAGTAGTTAAATAGAAGCCTTGTAATTATAAAAATATATTAGTTCATCATAAACCTGAAGTCAGTAACATTTTATGAGCCAACTCTTTATTGTGTTCTTTGAATTGTGTTAAGGAGGGTTTGCTTTGTCTCACTGAAGACCATATTTGTACTATTTGCCTGGGTCCGTCGCTAATGTAAGGTAGTATCACAAGCTCGGTGGCTTGTAAAGCACAGACATTCATAGTTTGGGAAGCTGGAAATCTAAGATCATGCTGTCAGCATGACAACTCTGATGAAGGTCTTCAGAGTTGCAGACTGCCAGGTTCTCATGGCATCCCCATGTGGCAGGAAGAGAGGGAGCCAGCGCTCTGGCCCCTTCTTTAGAAGGACTCTAATTCTGCTCATGAGGGCTCCTCCCTCATCACCTATTTACCTTACAAAGGTCCCATTTCCAATTACTGTCGCACTGGAGTGACCGTCAGGACGTATGAATTTGGGGGCGATATAAACATTTAGTGTACTGCAACATTTCAACAGAAAATGCTTTAAAATTTTTTAACTATCCTGTGTACTAACATGTAAAATTAATGAAATATGGTCCATAATTATCTTAATGAATTGTTATCATGAGAATTCCCGGAAATATATGAAATATTCTTGTGTTACAAAAGTCTGGCTAATGTCCAGAAGTAATCTCCGTTTATATTTTGGACCCAGCTATAAGTCATAAGTTACAACTTATTAACCAAAAGCGCTAACATTCCTCTTCAGTTTGTGTGTGTCTAATAGACAGTCTTAATAAAGGAACTCATTAGTATTTGATGGCATGGTGCAGCAGAGACATAAGGAGAAACCTAACAGCCTCACTAATCAGGAGCAAATTTGATTCCGCAGAAAGCAAGAAAATGCAGAATTATAGAATGACTGCATCTTGATCAGCCAGAAAGGAAAGAATCCTCCCCTATTAATCCCAGGATTTCAGATTAAGACCTCACACCTCTTGAAAGATAAATACCTTAACACTCCAGATTACTTCCTTAGTAGAGAGTTCCCATCTGCATGCTGCAGTTTTTTTCAAACCGTTTTACTTTCACATTCATGATAAATTTTCATTTTCATCACTTAGGAGTGGTCATTTAAAATTGTCTCCCCATGGAGTTTTGTGGGATGGGCTTTGACCCTTATTAATTGTTCCAATGTTTTCCTTTCAACATTCCTGAGAAATTTAACAAACCTTCCTGGTAGCCTACAGTGTGCTTGCCCTCCCTTATCTCCAGTTCCCTGATTTCAGCCTCCCCAATTAACATCTCTAAGCGTCACTGTCACTTAGGATTGCAACTATCATCACATCAGTTGACCCAGGACTCATTCTTGACCCACCTACCCTTCCATCATTCTCTGTGCTCCACTCAGAGAGCTTGCCCTCACAAGCAGGTGCGATCTTATTGTTCCCAATCCCTCAAGCATGTCTACAGAGTCCTCTGTTACATCACCTCCTTTCTCCCCTACCCCTGCCACCTTCTCAGTGCTTCTCTGTCCAACATTTCAGGCCTTTACTCAAGACCCTTTTCTAGGGGCCCTTTCTCCAGCAGCACCCCAATTTCCTGCACCTAGATAACCTATGATTATTTGTGAAGCCTTTGGTTAGGTGTACATTCTTCCAAATTGCCTTACCAGATCCTGAAAATCAGTTTCCCTAGTACCTTTCTGCTCCTCTCCTTGTGGCACTGACCACAGTTGACCATCATTGTCTTTCTGCAATCCTCTGTGGTCAGCAAGCACCTTGAGGGCAAGTGCATTTTGTCTGTCTTGTTCACCATTATATTCCCAGGGCCTAGCATAGTGCCTGGCTCAGAGTAGACACCGAGTGCATGCTTGTTGAATGAATAAATGAACAAATGAATGAATACTTACATACTGACATGCAGACAGACAGACAGATGTGTGATACACAATCATGCTTTAGACAGAGCTCCTATTTTTGAAAGGCTTATAGTCTGTTTTATTTTCTGTACATTAGATGATTATGTGGAATAATAAAAAGGACATGTTTTTTAATTAGATCTGGATTTATATTCCAGATGTATAATTTAGCAGCCCTGTCAATTTGGGTAATTTGTCCAACGTTCCTGAATCTCAACATAGGAATCAGTAGGGATGAATGATGTCTCCTTGGTGGGGTCCTTATGAGGATAAAGTAAACAACACTAAATACATACCGTAACAGGAACTCAAAGATGTTGGCCCCCTTCCTCTCCAACACAAAGCTCTGCTTCCATTCAAATCTTGCTCACCTTGTCAGTGAACTTGAGATGTTCCTCCCCCATATCTGTGATCACAAGCTTACACAGTTTAGTAAAACAATATTGAAGAGAAGAGCATAAGAGAATTTATATTTATTTAAACAATGTTCAGGAATAGAATTCATTAAAAGAACACGTATATCAGTAATTTATAAAGGTTAAAGCATTATGTGTCAAATATCCTACCTTACTGAACAGGATAAGTAAACTTAAAATTATATTTCAATGGGAAGAGATCAGTTTTATAGTATGGGGTTCAAGTTTTAGACTGCTCTTAAATTTTACAGTACCACATTTCAAACATAATTGTAATGGATATAAACTTAAACATTTACATTTTCAATGGAAATTACAAACTATATTACAGTTGTATTTTTATGCTTGGTAACTAATGACATCAATTTTAGACCAATCTTTTTCACTAAATAATAAAATTTTTTTACTTCACTATGTAATGAGTTAATAGATACACAGACAAAAGATCTGTTTCTTTGCCATTATTTTTCCAATAAAAATGCGTACCTTAAATGAAAACACAACACAGTGTACTGAGATAGACTTATTTCCAAAAAATTTACAAACCAAGGGATAGTTTTGCATGTTTTTCTTACCGGCTGGATTGTGGCTAATCATGGCCAAGTGTTTTGATGCTGTTGGTTTGGCTTTTAAATGAAACTGGATCCTGACAACAAAGTTCAAGAATTATTGTCGGCTTCTCTGCATAACTTAGAAGCATCTCCAAAGGCATATGTACTATTGCCCTGGCAGACATATATACACGAGTACAGTGTAACACCTCTATTCTCCATGCTTGGCAAGTTAATGTGGATGTTCATTTTTATAGCCGCTAACTTATTAGCTGTGGATTACGTTGTCACTTTGTGTGTTACATTTCCAAGCATAAGAAGTGTGAGTGAGTTCTAAGACATGTGAAATGAAGGATCAGCTCGCAAAAGCTGGTCTTGAAGGCATCAGAGAGTAGGAATAAAGACTTCATCATGCAGTTCCTAGAGCCTGCCAATTCCTTGATTGACAGCTCTCTGTATGGCAAGTCTTGAGGGATTGGGTATTTAAATCTTAATTACAAAAAAGTGTTACAGAATACTAAAAATCATTCAATGAAACTTGAAAGCTTATAATGTAGCATTTCTCTATTAATCTCTCATACAGAATAAATTTGATTGACAAGATCCATACACATAGTGTAAAGAATTTAGGAAATCAGTACAAAACTAAAGGAAAAATTTTATGTATCCTCTTTTATACATTAAATTGCCCCACAATTGTGTACACTAAAATAAAACAGATTAAAACAAACTTTGTTATGGGATATAATTCTTTTCTTTCTGGGTTTTTTTTTTTAAGAGACACAGGCTCCCTCTTTTACCCTGAATAGAGCACCTTTGCATCATAGTTCACACCAACCTCAATCTCTTGGGCTCAAGTGATCCTCTCACTGCAGCCTCCCAAGTAGCTGGGATTATAGGTGTTCTATAGTTTTTTTCTATTTTTAGTTGAGACAGGGATTTGCTTAAGCTGATCTTGAACTCCTGAGTTCAGGCAATCACTTACCTCAACCTCCCAAAGAGCTAGGATTACAGCCATGAACCACCATGCTTGGCCTAAATAACTAAAGTCTTACCAACCAGATTCAAACAAACTAAAATAAATAGCTGAACAGTAAAGAGAGTTTTTAAAAATAAAAATTGAGGAACATTCATAGAACACCAATTATCCTCTTAGTGTGTCTGTGTTGTTCTCTTATTAATTGATTAACTCAAAAAACACTTGTTAAGAGATCTTAATTTAACAGATGTAAGTTAAGAGTCCAAACCCTTTGCCATGTGCAAATAATACAGAGATAATAATGGTGGGGTCATATAAAATCCAGTGGGAAAATTCTCATGAAAGCATATCATAACAGAATGTCATTAAAGTACAAATTAAAAGTCTGGATATCTTTTGTTCTCTCACATCTTGTATCCATTCTCCATTCTTTTCACTTTTGCTCTGTTTTGGGGGTAGATGGATCTATATGGACTATATCAATCAGACGATGAGGTTTCTAGACAAATAGAATAAACAAGACACATACAGTTAACCATTGAACAACATAGAGATTGGGGCACTGACCCTCCATTATATAATCTAAATCTTCCTAAAGTCTTGACTACTAATAGCCTACTATAGAATGGAAGTCTTGCCAACAACATAGTCAATAATCACCAATTTTGTATATACTGTGTTCTTACTACAAAGTAAACTAGATAAAGGAAAATGTTATTAAGAAATTCCTAAGGAAGAGGAAATGTATTCATTATTCATTAAGTGGAAGAGGATCATTACAGAGGTCATCATCTTTGTGGTCTTTATGTTGAATAGGCTGAGGAGGAGAAGAAAGAGAAGGTGCTGGTCCAGCTATTTTGGGGGTGGCAGAGGCAGAAGAGATAGAGGAGGTGAAAAAGGAGAGAGAAGAGATAGGCATAAATAAAAGCACAACTTTTATTGAAAAATCTGCATGTTAGTGGAGCCATGTAGTTTAAGCCTATATCCTTCAGGGGTCAACTAGATGAATGTGTGAAAAGAGATTTCTTATGAGGGACTGGCACATGATTATGAAGGCTGAAAAGCCCATGGTCTCCCATATGCACACTGGAGGTCCAGAAAACCTATAATGTAGTTCCAGTCCCTAGCTGAAAGGTCTAAGAAGTATGGGAGCCACTGGTTGAAGAACCACCCCAAGTTCTCAAGGCTTAAGAAACAGGAATACTATGTTAAAGGTGGGAAAAAATGAATGTCTCAGTTTAGCAGAGAGAAAATTCTTCCTTCCTCTGACCTTCTTGTTCTACGGAGGCCCTCAACAGATTGAGTGATGCCCACGCATATTGATAAGGGTGACCTTCTTTATTCAGTTTACTGATTCAAATACTAATCTCTTCCAGATACACCCTCAGAGACACATGAATAAATAATGTTTTGCCAGCTGCATGGGCCTCTGTTACCTGGTCAAGTTGACACACAAAAGTAACCTTCACAATTCCTTTGCTCTTTGGTTTCTGGTTGGGTTCAGCCAATGGAGATGCCGGCAGCAAACTATAAGACAGAACTATGAAGTGGAGTACTGAATGTCCCAGCTCTTTCTACAACCTGTTGTAGATGTTTCCACATCTGTTCATCAAAACCCACAGCTCCTTTCCAGCAATGTCCCCTTAATATGCATTTGAACCTGCCACTTGTCTCCTGTAAGGCCTGACTGATGGATTGTGGGAACACCAAATCCTGTGGGGATTCCAGAAAAACTTCATAAAGTGGCATTTGAGCTGGATCTTCATAAGAAGTGGGAGTTCCATGAGAAATATTCAGGGTGCTTTGAGTGTATGACAAATGGATGAAAATAAATAATAAACTAAGAAGGATATGGGGTATAGATAGTGAAGAGCCTTACACTTCCTACAGAGGTATGTTGACTTAACCCAAAGAACACAGGCAATAGGGTGTTTTGGTGGGATTTTAAGCTGAAGGCAACTGATAATAATAAAAACAATATTTCTCAAATCTAATCATTATATTCAAATTTCTAATGGAAATATCTTTTGAGGACATTATTAAAATAACTATGATTATTTTTATTATAATGCATACCCTATATGTATCAGTTCTAGCTATTTATAAATTCCCTTTGCTTATAATTTTTATATATCCAAAGAACTAAAATTAATTTACATAATAAATAAAAACAAAACCATATGGACTCTAGAAAATGAATTAATGTTAATTTATTGCAAAGGATGATGTTTGGCTGAAAAAATGCTTAAGTTCATTATTCATAAAGGAGTTCAACATTCCTATATTACCTTGTGTTTTAGGATGATTCACTTTATCCACTTCTTTTACTGCTCTAACTTTTGTGTGTGTGTGTGTGTGTGTGTGTCTTTCATCTACATAACATGCTGTGATGTCATTTGACCTTCATTTAATACATTAAGTTTCCCTCAAATTTTAGCTGCTTAAGCAACAATTTTATTATGCTTATGAATTCTGTGAGTCACGAATTCAGAGTGAGCACAGTGGGGATGGCATGTCTTTTCTCCAGGATGTCTGGGGCTCCTCTGGGAAGATGAATGCTTTGATGAGGACTGTTGGCAGGGACCTCAGCTGGGGCTGTCACTGAGGTCTCCACATGCCTTTCCATGCAGCATCAGTTTCCTCAGCATGGCACCCTTAGGGGAGCCAGACTTCTTTCAGGGCAGCCCAGAGCTTCCACGTGCCACAGCTGAGCCTCATGTTTTCTAACTTAGCTTCAAAAGTCATGTGACGTTCCTTCTGTTGTATTCTATTGGTTACAGAGAGCTGCAACACTTCCAAGATTCAAGGGGAGGGGCTGTGGATCTCATCTTTATGGTTATTTCTTTTCTTTTCTTTCTTTCTTTTTTTTTCTTAGAGTGCTGTGGCATCACACAGCTCACAGCAACCTCCAACTCCTGGCCTTAGGTGATTCTCTTGCCTTAGCCTCCCAAATAGTTGGGACTACAGGTGCCTGCCACAATGCCCAGCTATTTTGTTGTTGTTGTTGCAGTTTGGCCGGGGCTGGGTTTGAACCTGCCACCCTCAATATATGGGGCCAGCCCTACCCACTGAGCCACAGGCACTGCCCTTTATGGTTATTTCTTTATGAGTAATGTGTTGAAGACTTTTTAGCCACTTTTAAAAACTACCATAGGTTATGATTATTAATCTGTTAAATATGAAAACAGATATGGAACACTTAAAAGCATTTTGTTCTGCAATATGGTGGAAATCTAAATAATCCAGATGCTCATGTTTATTAACAGAATAATGACTCCAGTATTTTCCTTAATCTTTAAAATTGGTAATTAAGTCCAAAATCAGAGGATAAATATGGTGGGACAGCAAGCACACCATTAAAGACTTAAGAATTGGCCAAACGACTGCTTTCTCCTTTCCCGTGGAAGAGTGCAATGAGCTCTCCATGGAAAACATATGGAACTTATTACTATGACAACCACATGGCATGATCACATGACCAAGGTGGCACCCTGCCATCTGGACATCTATCTATCTACTTATCCAGCCAGTTGCAGAATCCTATCCTTGCAAATGGTCAATCAATACCACTTGTGAATCCAAATTCTGTCAATACACTTCATCAGCAACTATTGGTGACCAGTTCCACACAGACTTACCCAGTTTCCCACACATGCAAACTGACAGCAGTTTTCCTTGAGACTCCACAGTGTGCCTCTTGCTCTTTGCCCCATGGATTCTCAGGTGCTATGACTTTGGTTTTCTTGGGACTCATGCATGTATGACTTGGAGGTGAGGAAAAATGAATGCCCAAAGGGCCATCTTTCACCAGCGGGTTGTGACTGTGAATCACTGTTTGTCCTTTTCATCACTTGACAGTGTTCTAAGATGTATTTCAGAAGAAACCCCAGAAATCCCTGTTATATGTATTGAACATCAGTCACCCATCATGGCAGTAATTTGTAAACATATCCTTTTACTTTCCTTCTTTTTTGCTTCACTCTCCTAGGTCCTAATCCATAAGCCCTATACTCACTTCCTAAATAAATACCTGTATGCATGTAAGCCATTATTTCAGGCTCTCTTTTCAGCAGCCCAGATCCATGGAGCTGCCAGAGGGAATTCATATTGTAGATGCCCAAGGTGCATTGCCTTAACCCAAAGCCAGCAGTGAAGAGAAAGAGAGGGTGTCAGCGAAACTCGGCCTGGGGCTCCTGTAGCCTAACAGCTGCATTCTCTGTCTTAACTTATACTGGACATCTCTCCATTTCTGGCAAATCTGCTCTTTGGTAGCATAGAAACAAGATAAGAGGAATGTTCTATAAGGCATAAATGTGTTCTTTAAACTAGAATTTCAGTATCACTTAAATACATGATATGTATGGTAGCTCTCTTCTAAGATGGTTCTTAATGATTCTTTCTTGCCTCCCCAAAGTCATGCCCTATTCTGTCTCCTCCCACACTGAACAGGACTCAGCTAGGTAACCAGTAGGATATTGCAGAACAATGTAGTGTTATATTCAGGACTAGGTTGTAAAGGACATTGTAGCTTCCACCTTGCTGTCTTTTGGAAGCCCTGTGGAGAAGATGTCCATTTGTCCATGTGGCAAGAAACTAAGGTCACCAGGCCATAGCCAGCACCAACTCACCAACTATGTTAGTTTCCTAAGGTCCTAATATATCCTATCTGCAAAGTATCTTCTGCCATATAAGATAATATATTAACACATTTTGGGGATTATGACGTGGACATCTTTGAGGAGCCATTAATGGGGTCTACCATGCCAATTGAGTGAAATACGCTCTCCTCTCTCAATTAAATGTCCAAATGCTGTGTGCCTCTGCTGACAACCTGATTGCAACCTGATAAGAGACCTGAGCCAGAAATGTCCAGCCATTCCTAAATTCCTGATCCACAGAAATTGTGTGAGATGACACATTTTTATTATTGTCATAAGCTTACTACATTTTGGAGTAATTTCTCACCCAATAATAGATACTACAAAATGAAAAAGTTGAAGATAGGGTCAAGATAACTAATTAGACATAGGTAGTATGTGCTTCCTCCATAGGGAGGAACCAGAACCAGAAGCAGATTCTCACACTTTGAACAGATCATCCAAGGGAAAACACCAGGATTCACTAGGGAAGCAACAGAAAGCACCAACAGTGGCTAAAGAGAGGGTCCAGTTCACCTTGCCTGGCTGGGGGATGGCTAATATCTGGGAGAAGCTCCTGGATATGGAAAAAAAGTAAGATAGAAGCCTCCAGGGCTCCACTATCTGATAGAGCTTTTAAGATCTTGGTTACAAGAGAGCCCTCTGACCCATGGAGGTCTCAGGCCTGACAGGGACCTTCCTGAAGACTGATAGAGACACTGTTACAGAAAGAGAACTCATGTAGCATCTGAGCCTAAAACAGCTGGAGTTGAGCACCATTCTAAGAAGCTAGACATCAGGGAACCACAGGTGTGCCTGTAGCCACTGTGTGGGTCCCAGGATGGACAGGCTCAGATGCTCCCATACAGCCACAGGAAGTTCTCCACTGCACTGCTGCAGGCTGCTTTTGAGACTGAAAGCATATTTCAGTTTTTTGCCCACACTGCCTGCCTAGGTGGGACTCCATCCTTTCCCTTGGCAGGTTTAAGGTGCCATTTTTGAGGGTTTGACATGGATGGCTGTGCCTCCTCCTCAGGCTGAGTTTACGTTGATGTGGCTGCAACTTCCCCCTGACTGGGGAGGGGGAGACAAACCAGGATTTCCAGCCTGTATCTGGGATTGTACTTGCTGCTGTAGGATTGAGACTTGAGGAAACTATACTCACCACACTTCCCTGCCAATGCAGCCTTGTCCTCTCTGGTCATAGGTCCAGGGCACCATTTTGGGAGACTGAAACCAGGTAGTGCCCTGCCCTTTTGTTGAATTTGGGCTGTTGCATCCCACCCCAACTGAGGAGGGAAAGGGAGCCTAAGCTCTCTAACCTATACCTAGGGTAATTCCTGTTCCCATTGCCAATAGTAGTCTGCTCACTGCACCCAGGTCCTATACAGAGGGTACAGCTTATTTTTTCTCTTCACAGATAGGCAATGTTTTTGCAGCTGTCCTGACCTGGGAATTTTAGCCCCTGGTTCTCTACATTGCTGGATCCATAGCCAATGCTCCTGAATACCCACTTGGACCATAATAGCTTCAGAGTATCAGTGAGTCCCAAGGAAACTGTGGGTCTCCTGGAGCTAGGGCATTCATAGTAAGCAGCTTCCAGCCAAGAGAAAAGTACAGCATACCAGAGCCCCCCCCCTTAGAACAACTGAGACCAAGGTACCAGCTACCAACTATCAGAGCCATCTCCTCATCTTCATTCTCTACTCCCCCACCCATTGCTGTTGAGGCAGCCATGCCTATTCCTGATTGGGCCAGGCAAGAGTTTAATAGGGGATGATTAAGTCAGGGCATTTAGGAACAACTTCCCTGCCTCTAACAGTACACTTATCACACCCAGGATTCCATGAAACTTAAGGTTACTCCTTTTCCACTAGAAAGCTGCAGTAAGTGCATTAGTGTGCCACAAGGCAAAAACAACTGCCTTCCGAACTGAGGGAAGGCAGGGCTAATAGTCTTCTCCCCAAGCTGTGTGTCTCTTCAGACTACCCTGGAGGCAAGTCCCTGGCACAACACTATCTCCCCTGCTGGAGCATTTCAGCCACACCCCACAATCAGTTTGGTAGCCCTGCACACAATTGGTTGAGTTTCCTATACTACCATGTTTCCCTTGAAATAAGACCTACCTAAAAAATAAGCCCTAGCAGGATTTCTACGCATTTGTTAAATATAAGCCCTACCCTGATTATAAGACCTAGTGATGGCTGTGGCTATGCATTTCGGCGTAGACATCCCCTGAAAATAAGCCCCAGTGTGTCTTCTTGAGAAAAAATAAATATAAGACAGTGTCTTATTTTTGGGGAAACACAGTACATCTGCCTCAGCTGGTTTAGCGTGGTAGCTGGGAACCTGGGTACTTTTGTGCCCGTAGAGGACAGAGACTGCTATCACTTCTGGGAGAGGGAGATATAAGCAGCTTGTGTATCCCTCAGTCCATGCTTCTTTTAATCTCATCAAGAGGGGCCTGCCCCTCCTCACAGGGCATCAGTCCTTCTACGATTTCAGCATTCTTCCAGAGGGAGAGATCAACCCACCCCTCACTGTCACAGCCAGTACCTGAACTTAGGGACTACTGAGGAAAAATTTGCCAGACTTCTCTGAGTCTGATCTTCTCAGGACTAAAGCTAGACTTCAAAGAGTATAGGAATTGGGGAATACCTAATCTAGCCCATTACTGCTGGCACTTAAACTTTCCCACAGGTCTGGGGTTGAAGTGACCCAAATTGTCAGCCACACCATAGTGGGGATCTTCTTGAATGAACCAAAAAGCAGTGTATCTTTCCCTCTCTATGCTGAGCAGCAGACTTCCTGGCAGAGAGACAGATGAACTACAAAGCTATCTGTTCTGATATGAGGGAAGTGGTTCCAGAGGAAAATAAATCAGTGTAAGAACATTGGCATTATGAAAAAACAGGCTCATATGACAATGTCAAAAATGGCAGTAGGTCTCTAGCAATGGACTCCAACCAAAAGGAAATTTTTGAACTATCAGATATCAAAATATCTGCAAACTCAGTTAAATCAATGATAAAATTGAACAAATTGAAAACTAACACATGCACACACACAAACCAATTCAGAACATGAATGAAAAAAGTCAGCAAGGAGATAAGAACAGAGCAGAAATTCTGTAAAAGAAAAAGTCATTCAGGAAATTTCAAAATATAGTGGAAAGTCTAAACAACAGACTAAACCAAGCAGAAGAAAGAATTTGAAAGCTTGAAGATAAGACTTTCAAATTAACCCAGTCAGTCAAAAATAAAGAAAAAGGAATCAAGAGAAGTGAACAAAGTCTGTGGGAAATATGGGATTATGTAAAATCCCTAAACATAAGAATCATACATATCCCTAAAGAAGAATAAAAAACAAAAAGCATGGAAAACTTATTTGAGGGAATAGTGGAGGAAGATTCTCTGGTCTTGTAAAAGATTTAGACACCCATATATAAGAAGGCCAACAAACTCCTGGAAGATTCATTCCAAATAGGACATTGCCAAGGCACTTAGTCATCAGTCTGGCCACAGTCAAAGCAAAGGAGAAAATCCTGCAGGCTGCAAGATAAAAGCACCAAGTAACTTATGAAGGAAAACCATCAGACTAATGTTAAGACTTCTCAACAGAAATCTTAAGGTCTTATCTTTAGTCTTCTTAAATGTAATAAGTGCCTGCCAAAAATTTTGTATTTTGCAAAACTAAGTTTCATAAATGAAGGATAAATAAAATCTTGCCAAGACAAGCAAACACTAAGAGAATTTTTCACTACTAGACCTACCCTACAAGACATGCTCAAAAGTTCTTTAAACACCCCCAAATGGTCAATGTTCATCAATGTAAAGACTCCTAAGGTAAAGCTCCAGGTATCATAAAACAGTAAGACAAGGGAGAATACAACCCAACTAGGCAACAATCAACATGATGACTGGAATAGTATTTCACTTATTATTATTAACATTCGGTATAAACAATCTAAATGCCCCACTTAAAAGATATAGATTGAGGAATTCTTAGACAAACACAATCAAAATATTTGTTATCTCCAAGAGACCCAATAAACTCGTAAAGAGTCACATAACCTCAAGGTAAAGAGGACAAAAGAAAATTCCATATGAATGGAAATCAAAAGCAAAAAGGAGTAGCTATTTTATGTCAATCAACGGTAGTAAAATAGACAAAGATGGTCATTACATAGTGATAAAGGTATCAATTCAACAAGAAGATATGACAATCCTAAACAGCAGTGTAGATGTACCTGACGCTAGAGCTCTCAGATTCATAAAAAAACACTAATAGAATACTCCCTAACTCATTCTATAAATCCAGTATCAACCTAATACCAAAGCCAGAAAAAGACACAACAAAAAAGAAAACTACAGATCAAAATTTCTCATGAGCATAGATACAAAAATTCTCAACAAAATACTTGCAAACAGAATCTAACAGCACCTCAATAAAAAATATTAATAATAATAATAATTCACCACAATCAAATAGGTTTCATTGTAGACATACAAGGATGGTTGAATATGTGCAAATCAATAAATGTGAGCTAACACATAAACAGAATTTTAAAAAGCCTTTATGATTAACTCAGTAGATGAGGAAAAACCATTCAATAAAATCCAGCACCCTTTCATAAAAGAAACCCTTAACAAACTAGGCATAGAAAGAACATACTTCAAAATAATAAAAGCCATCTATGAAAAAACACACAGACAACATCATACTGAATAGGATAGATGAAAGCACACCCTCTAAAACTGAAATAATACAAATATGCCTGCTTTCATTGCTTCTGCATAGCATAGCTAGAAATCCTAGCCTAAGAATTCAGGCAAGAGAAAGAAATAAAGGGCAAAGAAATTAGAAAAGTAGACATCAATCTATCCTTGCTTTCTGAGGATATGATCTTATATCTGGAAAACATTAAAGATTCCTCCAAAAGACTCCTATACTTGGAAATAAATTTTGTAAAATTTCAGGTTACAAAAATTCTAGAAGAAAATTTAAGACAAATTCTTTGGACATTGCCCTAAGCAGAGAATATATGACTAAGACCCCCCAGATAAATATAACAATAAATAAATAAATAACCAACAGAGTAAATAGTAAACATACAGAATAGGAGAAAATATTTGCAAACTATACATATGACAAAGGACTAATATCCAGCATCTACTAGGAACTCTAACAAATCATCAAGAAAAAGAGAAATAATCCAATTAAAATAGAAGAGAAAGACATGAACAGACATTTTTCAAAAGAAGATATACAAATTGCCAACAAACTTAGGAAAAATTGTTCAACATCACAAATCATCAGGGAAATGCAAATTAAAATGACAACGAGATACCATCTTACCTGTGTCAGAATGGCTACTATTTTAAAAAGCAAGTGAATCCCAGCACTCTGAGAGGCCAGGTTGGGTGGATTGCCTGAGCTCACAGGTTTGAGACCAGACTGAGCCATGGGGAGACTCCATCTCTAAAAATAGCCATTGTGGCAGGTGCCTATAGTCCCAGCTACTTGGGTAGCTGAGGGAAGAGAGCTGTGAGCTATGATGCCACAGCACTGTACTGAGGATGACAAAGTGAGACTCTGTCTCAAAAACAAAACAACAAAAAAAAAACAGGTGTAGCCATTCTCATATTGGTACAATTGACTTTAAATCAACAATAGAAAAAGAGATACTAAAGAGAGACAAAAAAGGTCATTATACATGTATAATGGTACAAAGATAAATTTAACAAGAAGAAATAACAATCCTAAATATTTATGCACCTCATACAGGAGCACCCAGATTCATAAAGCAAACTGTACCAACTCTAAGCAAAGAGATAAACAGCAGCCTCATAATTGGTGGGGACTTCAATGCCCCACAGACAGAACTGAACATATTATCAACGCAGAATATAAATAAACACTGGACCTAAATGAGACTCTAAAACAAATGGACCTAGTGGATATTTACAGATCATTTTACCAAAAACTAATGAATATACATTTTTTTTTCTTCAGGATATGAAGTGTTCACCAGGATGAATCATATCTAAGGCCACAAAATGTGTCTCCACAAGTTAAAGAAAATAGAAATCATACCATGTATCTTCTCAGACAGACCACAGTGGAATAAAACTAGAAATCTACTCCAAGAGAAACAATTCTACACAAAATTATGGAAATTAAACAACTTGCTGCTGAATAATCACTGGGTCAATAATGCTATTAAGAAGGAAATCAAATGTTTTCATGAACTGAGTGACAAATGGGAAAAAAGCAATCAAAATCTATAGTATTAAGTAAAAGCAATCCTAAAGGGGAATAGTCATAGCTTTAAATACCTACATCAAAAAACTGGAAGATCATAAATCAATAATATAATGACACCTTCCAAGAAACTAAAAAAAGAAGAGAAAACCAAACCCAAATCCAGAAGGAAAAAGAAAAAAAAAAAAAAAAACTAAGGTCAGAGCAGAACCAAACACAATGGAAATCAGGAAAACAATGCAAAGAATCAAGGGAACAAAATTTGGTTCTCTGGAAAGATAAATACAATTGATAGATCTCTTGCTAGTTTAACCAAGAGAAGAAGAGAAAGGACCCAAATAAGCTCAATAAGAAATGAAAAAGGAGATACTGCAACTCATACCACAGAAAATACGAAATATCATCTATGGATTCTGTGAAAATTTCTACACACATAAACTTGAAAAGTTGGAGGAAATGGAAATCACACAATCTCCCCAGATCCAATCAAGAAGAAATAGAACTCCTCAACAGAATAATAAGCAATGATATTGAAGCAGGACTAAAATATTTTCAACAACAAAAAAGTCCTGAACCGGATGGATTCACAGCCTGATTTTATCAGACCTAAAAGAAGAGCTTGTACTTATACTGCAGAAATTATTCTGTAACATCGAAAGGGAGAGAATTCTCCCCAACTATTCTATGAAGCCAGTATCAAGATACCAAAGCCAGAAAAGGACACAACAAAAAGGGAAAACTACACACCAGTATTCCTTATGATTATAGAAGCAAAAGCTCCCTATCAAATACTAGCAAACCAAACTCAATAGCACATTAAAAATTTCCCCAACATGACAAAGTGGAGTTCATCCCAGAGATGCAAGGATGGTTCAGTACAGGGAAATCAATAAATGTGACTCACCACATAAACAGAAAGAATAACAAAGACCATATGACCATTGAATAGACACAGAAAAATCTTTCAACAAATCCAGCATCCTTTTATTATAAAAACACTCAATGAATTAGGCATAGAAGGAACATATCTTCATTAGAAAAGTCATATACAATAAACCCACAGTCAGCATCACACTGAATCAGGAAAAGTTAAAAGCATTCTGACTAAGATCTGGAATATAAGGGTGCCCACTGACACCACTTCTATTCAACATAGTTTGGAAGTCCCAGCTACAGCAGTCAAGCAAAATAAAGAAGTAAAGGGTATCCAAATGGGGACGAGGAAGTCAAACTATTGCTTTTTGCTGATGATAGAAAACTTCAAATATTCCACCAAGATACTTCTGGGATTGATAAATAAATTCAGCATAGTCTCAGGTTACAAAACCAATATACACAAATCAGTAGCATTCCTATGCAGGAATAAGAGTCAAGTTGAGAGTTATATTAAAGATTCAGTACCATTCACAACAGCTACAAAAACAATAAAATACCTGGGAATATACTTTACCAAGGAGATGAAAGTCTCCAAAAAGAGAACTATGAAACACTGAGGAAAGAAATTGCAGATATAAACAAATGGAAAGACATATCATGCTCCTGGATTAGTAGAATCAACATTGTTAAAATGTCCAAACCACCTCAAATGCCTTATAGAATTAATGGAATCACTATCAAAATACCAGTGCATATTTTATAGATGTAGAAAAAA
The DNA here is from genome assembly GCA_963574575.1 of Galagoides demidoff. Lineage (NCBI taxonomy): Eukaryota > Metazoa > Chordata > Mammalia > Primates > Galagidae > Galagoides > Galagoides demidoff. Next base: position 6,921 of record CAUYQV010016839.1, on the reverse strand, counting down.
TAATTCTATGCTTCATTTGGAATGAGGAAAGAGCCCAATTAGCCAGTACAATCTTAAGCAAAAAGAACACATCTGGAAGCATTCCATTATCAGACTTCAAACTATACTACAAACCAAAATAGCATGCTATTGGCATGGAAATTGAGACATAGAACAATGGAACATATTAGAAAACCCAGATACAAAACCTTCCACAAATAGCCAACTGATCTCTGACAAAGCAGAAAACAATATACATGTACACTGGGTGTGTGTGTGTGTGGGGGGCGGAAACCTCATTCAATAAATGGTGGTGGGAAAATAGGATAGCCTCATGAAGAAGAATGAAATAGCATCTGATTTTCTTAACATTCACATTAATTCAAGATGCATAAAAGATGTAAAAGTAAGGCACGAAACCATAAGAACTCCAGAAGAAAATATTGGAAAAACTCTTCTGAATATTGGTCTAGACAAAGAATTTATGAAGAAGACTCCAGTGGAAATCAGAGCAACAATAAAAATAAATTAATAGGACTCGATTAAATTTAAAAGCACTGCTAAGGAAGTAATTAACAGAGCAAACAGACAACCTAAGAACGGGAGAAAATATTTGCAAGCCATACATCTGATAAAGGGCTAATAATCAGAATCTATAAATAGCTCAAGTAAATCAGTGAGAAAAGTACAAACAACCCCATTAAAAAAGGGTACAAAAGACATAAACAGAAACTTTTCCCTTTTTTTTGTAGAGACAGAGTCTCACTTTATCACCCTTAGTAGAGTGCTGTGGCGTCACATAGCTCACAGCAACCTCCAACTCCTGGGCTTAGGTGATTCTCCTGCCTCAGCCTCCCAAGTAGCTGGGACCACAGGTGCCTGCCACACCGCTTGGCTATTTTTTGTTGTAGTTTGGCAGGAGCCAGGTTTGAACCTGCCACCCTCAGTATATGGGGTCAGCACCCTATCCACTGAGCAACAGGTGCCACCCTGTGAGTCTCTCTTTTTTTTTTTCTTTTGCAGTTTTTTTTTTGGTTGGGGCTGGGTTTGAACCCACCACTCTGGTATATGGGGCCAGAGCCCTACTCCTTGAGCCACAGGTGCCACCCAACAGAAACTTTTCAAAAAGAGATAGACAAGTGGCCAATAAAAATATGAAAAAAAGCTCAACATCACTAATCATCAGGAAATGCAAATTAAACCACAATGAGATATCACCTTACCCCAGTTAGTATGGCTTTTCTTAAAAACTTCAAAACAATAGATCCTGGAATGGATGCAGAGAGAAAGAAGTGCTCCACAGCGTTGGTGGGACTGCAAATTACTATAACCTCTGTGGAAAATGGTATGGAGATTCCACAAAAAACTAAAAATAGGCTTACCACTTGATCCAGCAATCTTACTACTGGGCATTTACCCAACAGAAATAAATTATTTTACCAAAAAGACATCTGCACTCAAATATTTATTGATGCACAATTCACAATTGCAAAGATAGGCAAACAGTGCAAGTGACCATCACTTCGTGAGTGGATTAACAAAATGTGGTGCATGTCTACCATGGAGTACTACAGTGCTGTGTGTCCTAAGAAGGATGAATCAAGGACTTTGCAACAATTTAGATGACCCAGAGACTATTAACCTAAGTGAAGTGTCTGAAGAATGGAGAAACCAATACTACATGTAATTACTATTAAATTGGAATTAACTGATCAGTACACACATGCACAGAGGGACGTGAAAGTCGGTGGAAATCAAGCAGGGCAGAGGCTGGCGGAGGACGTGGGTAAAAAACTACCTACAGGTGCATTGAATGCTATCTGGGTGATGAGCTCACTTATGACACTGACTCACGCATAACAAAATTGATAAATGAAACCAAAAACATTTGTTCCCACATAATATTTTGAAAATAATAAAAACATTACTTTTTTCCCCCAAATCTATTGGAAATGAATGAAAATGTTTAATAGTATTTAAACATTTATTCACATTTTCATTGGAATTTTTTTTGAGATAGAGTCTTACTTTGTCACCCTTGGTAGAGTGTCCTGGCTTCATAGCTCACAGCAACTTCAGACTCTTGGGCTCAAGCCATCCACTTGTCTCAGCTTCCCAACTAGCTGGGACTACAGGTGCCAACCACAATGCCTGGCTATTTTTAGAGACGAGGTCTTGCTCTGGCTCAGGCTGGTTTCAAACTCTTGAGCTCAGGCAATTCACCGGGCTTGGCCTCCTAGAGTGCTAGGATTACAGGTGTGAGCCACCGCGCCCAGCCTCCATTGGAAATTTTAATATTATTTATTCAAGGAAAAACCCCTTTTAGAGTCTTTTATTATTTTCAATTTTGACTGTTGAAAATATTAGATAACTTGTAAATAAATAATTTTAAATCTTTACCTACTTATAAGAATAGATTTTTTTCTTAATGTTAAAATTCCAAATATATAAAGAAATAGTCATTTAAAAAATCTTATTCTGGGCTGAAGGAGAGCAGTGAGAAAGAATAGGAAGTGACTATTAATGAGTATGGGGTTTCTTTTGGGGGTGACTAAATTTTATTGTACTTATGATTGCATAAAAACCATTGAATTGTATAACTTAAATGGGTGAATTATACATGGCATGCTAATTATATCTCAGTAATGACATTTTAAAAATCTTATTCTATCATAACGAATCTAAGGCTGGAAGTCAGGATAATGATTTCTCTGTGGAGGGGAATAATGACTAAGAAAAGGAGTAAGGAGGGAGATAAATATATACACACACATTATATGTATACATGTGGGCCTGTGTGTGTGTGTATATAGACACTCTATATATATATACAATATATATAGTTTAATCTGGCTACTGATACCATTCACTCTAAGAATTTATTACACACCATTTTTGTGCTCTTCTGTATATAAATTATATTTCCATAACTTTTACCTTTAAAATGTCCACAAAAAAGTCAAAATGGTATTCTGCAAACCATAGTTCTCAATGATGTGTCTAGAAGTATAACAGTTATTGCTCTCTCAAACAATGTATGTGTAGGAATGAGAATGGTGACAAGGATACTTTCAATGAATCTAAGATAGAGTGTGGGTTTATTTGCCATTCACGTAAAGCACCCTCCCTCTTCTTTCATAATAAAATCATTTATTTTAGTGTGGCATTTATGAAAATATATTATTATAATAGTTATAATTTAAAGTCTTGTTTATAAAGAACATGTAAGTACTTCATTTCAAAAACTTGATATAAAAATTGTGTTCAAAGAAGCAAGTTCAAGTTTCTTAATTACAATTTTGAAACAATTTTATTTAAAAGTTTAGGGATATTCAATTCTTAGTATCCTCCCTTATGTATTATAGCACAATGGTATAATATAAAGATACTGTTGTAATAAATTTTGACCAACCCTCAAGAATCCCTAAAGTTCATCCATAACATATCTTTACTAAAGTCATTTGATGACGTTTTATGAGATATTAAGACATCTGTAAGACCATGATTCTCAAAGTGTAGATGTCAAAAACAATGAAGTATGTAGTAGCTTATTGAAAGCTATAAGCTTATCATGCCATAGAATCACAGAACCTGGCAGAAGCCATGAGACTCCTGGGTCAGAGACAAAGAGCAATGTATTATCCACAACCATAGCAATAGTAAGAGTATCATCAGTTTTTGTGTTGAGTTCACCTAACTCCAATTCCCACAGGAGAACATGAAGAGTATCAAGTGCCATCTTGCACATGCAGTGAACTGTGTTACAGGTGGGGGAATCCCAAGCTTAGGAAACATAAATCTTTTATGTTATACATTATAATCTTTTATATTGAGGTTTGTCACAAAAGGAGGCATTATCTTTATTTTTATTTGATGGTAAATACACCTGCTCTTGCTCTGGAGGGAGATATTATCTCTGTTTTCCCAAGGTTGTCTGCTATACAAACATCCTTGAAAAGACAGTCTTGATCAAAGGGATTTGGTGCCTATGCTTGCAAGGCATCAGAAATGTGAAAGACTCATGGAGAAGTGTCTCTCAACAGTCAAAGGTTTGTGAGATCTTAAATTGATCTGAATTTCATCACTGAAATAAAAGCCAACCAAAAACTCTCCTAGATAACTCAGAGAAAGACATTCTATGAATAGAGTTGTACAAAAGAACTGGGACTTTAGCTGAGGCACAGGGCTGTATTCCTACTATGTTCTGAGCCAGGTGCTGTGGGGACAAATTCTTGGGCATGGTCATCAGGGTTTTGGTGCTTCACAATTAGAGAGTCCTTTGGTATCTAGGCTGAGATAGGCAATAATAAGGAGAAGAGGCCAGCACAGAGCAAAGGCTCAACAAATAGTCTTATAGGGCTTAATTATTCTATTTGTTTCTAAGATTTTTTCCATGCTTAGTTGTGTATGCCAGTAATTCATTCATTTCTAGGGATGAGTGTTCTATAAAGTGAATATACTACAATTCATTTATCTTTTCATTGTCCAGTGGGTATTTGTGTTGGTTTCAGGTTTTGTGTTATAATTACATGTACTACTGCAAACATCTTCCTGGTGCATATGTTAAGGATACTATGGGGAAGAAAGGGTATTTAAAATGTTTTAATTCTCAACCTAGTGGTGGACTTCATGCGCATTCATGCTATGAGTATGCTTTACAATTTACATGCATGCTATATATATTCTTTTGTATGTATCAGGTATTATATTTTAAAAGATGATGAAATAGTTCTATGGAGAAAATAAGTGGAAAGGCAGAAGACCAAATAGGGTATGAAGTTCTAAAATAAGCAAAACAATGTTATTAGCCTCAAGCTTAATACATTTCAACACTGTAAGACACATTTATCGTCTTTATCTTAGTTTATTTTCCAGATAGGACTCTTCCAACTTCAACTTAAATGTAAGTAATGTCTTCTAAATCGAGGACCGGCAGCTAGAACCTCAGGTCTATTTTGAAGTCTCCTTTTTCATTTTTACCAAGCACTACATTATGATGCATATTTGCTATCCCCATATAGTAGCTTGGAAAACCTAAGTTCCAGAAATAAGTACAAACATTAACTCTTCACTTTGATTTCCTCCCAGGATGTTAGCTACACATGTTAGTTATGTGACATTTTTAAAATTTTGGTGAAAGAAAAATACATGTTTATCATTGGAAATTTGGAATAGTATAAAGAAGGAAAAAAAATCATTCCTATCACACCCACTTTAACCACATTCCCAGAATGCTTTCTAGCCTTGTTTCTATGAGTTTGTATAGACATATATGTATATATACATGTATATATATATATATATATATTTTTTTTTTTGAGACGGAGCCTCAAGCTATCCCCCTGGGTAGAGTGCCATGGCATCACAGCTCATAGCAACCTCCAACTCTTGGGCTCAAGTGAGTCTCCTGCCTCCACCTCCCAAGTAGCTGGGACCACAGGCGCCCGCCACAACACCCGGCCCTTTTTGGGTTGCAGCCATCATTGTTGTTTGGCAGGCCCAGGCTGGGGATTCGAACCCGCCACCTTAGGTGTATGCGGCTGGCGCCTTAGCCGATTGAGCCACAGGCGCCGAGCCAGCATTATTTCTAAAAGCCAAAAAGTGGAAACAACCCAATGTCCATCAATGAACAAATTGATAAAATAAAATATGACGTATCCACACACAATAGAATTTCTTTTTCTTTTTCTTTTTTTTTGCAGTTTTTGGCCAGGGCTGGATATGAACCTGCCACCTCTGGTATATGGGGCTGGCACCCTACTCCTTGAGCCACAGACGCCACCCCCACACAGTGGAATTTTATTTGGCCATAAAAAAGGATTGAAGTATTGATATATGCTACAATATGGATGAACCTTGAAAGGAAAAGAAGCCAGTCACAAAAGACCACAAATATAAGATTCTATCCATACAAAAGTCCAGTATAGGAAATCTATAGAGAAAGAAAGTAGACTAGTGATTCCTTAGGGCTGGCAGAGGGAAGGGTTTTGTGTAAAGGCTCTGTGCCATGAAATTGCCTCATTTCAGATGTCAGCTGCAAGTCTCAAGGGCTGCTCACAATTTTAACTAAGAGGCTAAAAATTCAGGGATTCCCAGAGCCCCTCAGCTTCAATAGTTTGCTAGCATGACCCACAGAACTCACTAAAAGCACTATACTTATGATTACACTCTTATGATAAAGGATATGACTCATGAATAGTCAAATGGAAGACAAGGCTTGGAGGTGAGGGGGCACAGGGCTTCCATGCCCTTTTCTAACGTAACATTGGTGCATTGACCCTCAAGACATCATGTCTTCACCTGAAAGTTCCACTGAGCTTTTGCACCCAGAGTATTTATGTGCTTTTATTACATAGACAAGGTTGATTTGTTCATTTGCAGTGTGATTGAACTCAATCTCCAGCCTCCTCCTGTCCTTACCCAAAGGTTGGGCTGACCCCAAATTCCACCCTTCTGATAATGATTGATCTTTTGGGTTATGACCCACATCCTGAAAATATATAGGGACCCATTATGATTCACCTCATTAGCATAATAAAGACACTTTCCACTCAGGAAATTTGGGTGTTATTGAAGCTTCATGCCAGGAATTGGGGGCACAAACATATTATTTATTATGCCACAACTGAGTAAAAGGAATCAAGCTAAACAGGCCTAGTGTAAGGTTTTATTCATGTTTATCTGGCTAGGAGTTTAGCTATGTTTACTGTTTTCTGTAGTTGTAGGTGTTAGAGGCTAAAATTTCTTCTTGTGTGCTTGTTTTTGTCTCCTTGGTTATTTTGGAGTTTCCTTGGAGACTCCTTCTTTTTTTTTTTTTTTTTTTTTTTTGAGACGGAGCCTCAAGCTATCCCCCTGGGTAGAGTGCCATGGCATCACAGCTCATAGCAACCTCCAACTCCTGGGCTCAAGCGAGTCTCCTGCCTCCGCCTCCCAAGTAGCTGG
>CAUYQV010016837.1:0-11395 GCA_963574575.1 Galagoides demidoff | reverse complement strand
AGCCAGATGTTGCGGTGGGTGCCTGTGGTCCCACCTACTATGGAGGCGGAGGCAGGAGACTCACTTGAGCCCAGGAGTTGGAGGTTGCTGTGAGCTGTGATGCCATGGCACTCTACCCAGGGGGACAGCTTGAGGCTCTGTCTCAAAAAAAAGTCACACAACCTAAAAGCCATAAACAAAGAATAATATAACTAAAAAAAAAAAAAAAATTCTGTATAGTGTAAAGCAAAACAAAAATGATAGGTCAAAAAAAGAAATGGCATTTATATCATAGGTGCCAGGTACCCCTGAAAGTCTACATATTGAACAGGAAGAATTCCCTGCCCCAGGCTTCCAGAGTGTTGAGACCACTCTGGTTCAGTATTACTATTGTCCCTGCCTAGACTATTGGAGTAACTTCTTAAATATTCTTCCTAAACTCATTTTGGCTTCCTTCAGTTTATTTACCATTTTATTAGAACAGCCTGAGGGTTTTGTTCAAAAAACACAGATCTAATCCTATCACTACCTCTTACTTTCTGTTGCGTTTGTGATCAAAACAAAACTTACTATGGCCTGCATGGCCCTGCATTGTCTGGCTCCCACCTACCTGCCTTTCTTATTTCATTTCCTACCACACTCTTCTCTTAGGCGCTGTGCTAGAGGCCCACTGCTTTTATTTTAGGCTTGGGGATTGGCCATGGTTTTTCTTTGCACATACTGTTTTCTTTTCCTGCAGTCTTCATTCTTGAAACATTTCCTCCAGAAAGCCTTACTTTTCTGATCAGATCTGATTCTCATAAGCTGATGAGAGTATGGGGTACCTTTATCTGTGTGTGTTAATGACTGTTTTCCCTAGAGACTGTATAATTCTGTAACAAATGTCTGTATTCATTATGTTGCATGCTGTAATGCTCAGATAGTGCTCGATGTTTGGTTGCTGCTCATTGGGTAGATGAACAGACAAATAAGTGAATGAAAATGTACTCCTTAAGGATTCATAGACTCCGCAGTTTTTTTTAAATCCTATAATAGAAACATGTTAACTGTTGATAGAAGGAAGCTTGAAGCAGTTGGTAGGAATGGGCTCCATTTTTATATACTGTTCTTTTTCTCTATAGGTTGCCGATCAGCTCTGTGCCAAGTACAGCAAGGAATATGGCAAGTTGTGCAGGACCAATCAGATTGGAACTGTGAACGACAGGGTAATGAGTGTACTTGGTAAACATGAAGCAATGAGTGGGTGGAAAGAGGTTATTTTATTGCCTGCAGTGATGCTAGTGGATTCCATTGTAAGGCTCAGTTAATCTAGGAAAGCACATTGTATTGTGAGGTGAGAAGAATAGCTCACAGTTGACTGGCAGTACAGTCAACTCCTCAGCCCTGCCCAGAAATTCTAATTGTGATACTTTCTGTCATTGCTGACTTTTCCATCTTCCTTGCTCCTTGTGAAGGCAGGAAGTGGGGGTTGGAGGGAGAAGTGTGGATGAATTGAAATGTGGAAGGCAGCAGTGTTGGTCTCTTACCAACACTTGATCATGAGTAACTAGAGAATGTTAGAGACATGAGTGCTGTGACATGCCTTGTGATTCTGAAAAAAAAAAAAAATCACTTGACTGCTCTGAGCCTCTTTTTTTCTTCAACTTTACCTATAAAATGGGAAGAACTAGGTTTAAATAGTGGGACAGGTTAGGATTAGGCTGGTTGATACAGATGCATCTTAACCATGGGTCTTTTACTTATAGCTAATGCACAAACTGAGTGTGGAGGCCCCACCCAAAATCCTGGTGGAGAGATACCTAATTGAAATTGCCAAGAATTACAATGTACCCTATGAGCCTGACTCTGTGGTCATGGTAAGTTCATACCAGAGTGCAAAGGAAAATGAGTTTCTAAGTATGACCTTCTTTGAAAAAATAACTATATTCTTTGTACTAACTTAAATTTGTGTATGTGAATTTAAGCCTTGGTCGAGCTACTCTCTTTTTGGGTGACAGTGAATATGCCTGCCTCATAGGGTACTTCAGAATCAGATTAGATGCCTGCAGGCACTTTGAGAAGGTACAAACCTTGTTAGAATGTAAAATGCTGTCATTATTGCTGCTTTTCTGTGAACCTCTAGGAATTGAGAAAATCCCTCTTTGGATAGCAACAAATGTCTCAAGACCTAAACAGTAGGGTTAGGGTACCCACTATGTACCAGAGAGTGCCCAGAAGGCTGAGAATACAGAGATACAAGTTCTCTGTCCCAGGAGGCCTATAGCACTACATCTAAGGAGGGTCAAATACCCAAACAATAATCATTAGCAGTTAAAGTGGATGGTGTGTGTTGGATACTGGTGTGCTGCTCAGTCACCCGTTATCTCCCATTGAGGCTACCCTATAGGCCCATCGCAGCTTTATTGAGAGTACATGACAGCCTATCTTTCCAACTAGCCAACTCTGCTTCCTCACTTTCCCCACAGAAGTTGATCATTAGAGCACTCTCCAATAAACTTTTTTTTTTTGGCAGGGGCTGGGTTTGAACCCGCCACCTCCGGCATATGGGGCCGTTGTCCTACCCTTTTGAGCCACAGGCACCTCCCCAATAAACTTCCTTAATGCTAATCTCCATCTCAGAGTCTGCTTCCTGGGGAACCTGGCCTTGGACATGGACTAATGATAGAGGTTTCTCTCTCTCTCAGGCAGAAGCTCCTCCTGGTATAGAGACAGATCTTATTGATGTTGGATTCACAGATGATGTGAAGAAAGGTGGCCCTGGAAGAGGAGGAGGAGGAGGGGGCGGGTTCACAGCACCAGTGGGTGGACCTGATGGAACAGTGCCCATGCCCATGCCTATGCCCATGCCATCTCCAAATACACCTTTCTCATATCCACTGCCAAAGGGACCCGTAAGTATACATATAAATAATTGGATGTAAGTTTTATGAAATGTTACAGGAGATGACAAATCAGTTCTGTGAATATACTTAGGATCATTTAGCAGTAAGAACATTTGGAATTAGCTTAGTGATGATCACATTGTGGAGAAAATAGCACAGGGACTCAAAAGTCTTGGCTCAGCTATAGGTAATAAAGTGGGAAAATCAAATCTAGAGAGATGGTGCTGGAGAAACTTTCTTTGGGTTTACTGATTATCTTTTGGCCCTGTTGCAGTCATGTTAATAGCTTTTTCCACAAATGAATAAACCACCATATATTACCAGGCAGAAGAACTTCTACATAGATAAGAAATAGGAGGTCATTACTAGTATGGAAGTCTGATTAGAATTTTCCTTTGTAGACGATGAAGCATTTGATTTAGTAATTTGAAGAATAGCTATTGGCTGTAGATCTTTAAAAATCTGGAATCCTTCCAACCTCACATGGTCCTTTTTGGGCATCTTGAATATATATGTACTTCTCCCTCCCGGTACACAAACTCAGAGTTTGGGGGCAGGGTCTCTGATATTGCCTTTTTCTCCTCTTGCAGTCGGATTTCAATGGATTGCCAGTGGGGACTTATCAGGCATTTCCCAATATTCATCCACCTCAGATACCAGCAACTCCCCCATCGTATGAATCTGTAAGTGCCTGAGCCTCTTTTGTAAGCAACCAGGAGAGTGAATCCCATGAAGAGAGTGCAAAATAATGACCACAGGGAAGGCAAAATTTTGATCAACTCCTAATACCAGCATTGCTCTTGCTTTGGGATTCTTGTGTTGCTTTAATGCTATCCTGGAAATGGGGAGTGGTGGTGATGGCAGCGTCATTGGTGGCAGTGCTCTGTTTGTTTAATTAAGCCAGGAATTGGGAAAGAGCTGCAGGTCTCTTAAGAGAGTTGTTGTACCCTACAACGGCACTTAGGTTTTTTGGGTTTTTTTTTTTTTTTTTTTTTTTTTTGCTTGCTAGGCATAAAATCACATTGACTAATAGTCTTGGTACTAGAATATCATAATTAAAATAGCATTATTGGTTCGCCACCTGTAGCTCAAGCGGTTAAGGCACCAACCACATTACACCAAAGCTGGTAGGTTCAAATCCAGCCCAGGCCTGCTGAACAACAATGAAAACAACAACAATGAAAACTACAACCAAAAAAAAAAAAAAATAGCCAGGTGTTGTGGTAGGTGCCTGTAGTCCCAGCTAGTTGGCTGAGGCAAGAGAATCGCTTAAGCCAGGAGTTGGAGGTTGCTGTGAGTTGTGATGCCACAGTACTCTACCTAGGGTGACAACTTGAGGCTCTGTCTTAAAAAAAAAAAAAGGTATTGTTAAAAGTCTGAACACATCTGTTAAGACAAAAGTCTGGTCACTATTCCTTTATATAAGAATTTAGGGCTCGGCACCTGTGGCTCAAGTGGCTGAGGCACCAGCCACATACACCTAAGGTGGCAGGTTCGAATCCAGCCCAGGCTGCCAAACAAGAATGATGGCTGCAACCAAAAAATAGCCAGGTGTTGTGGCGGGCGCCTATGGTCCCATCTACTTGGGAGGCAGAGGCAAGAGACTCGCTTGAGCCCAGGAATTGGAGGTTGCTGTGAGCTGTGATGCCATAGCACTCCACCCAGGGGGCCAGCTTGAGGCTTTGTCTCAAAAAAAAAAAAAAAAATGTAGTTAGTGGAGCCTGTGGCTCAGTGAGTAGGGTGGGGTTCAAGCCTGGCCCCAGCCAAACTGCAACAAAAAATAGCCGGGCATTGTGGCAGGCACCTGTACTCCCAGCTATGTGGGAGGCTGAGGCAAGAGAATTGCCTAAGCCCAGGAGTTGGAGGTTGCTGTGAGCTGTATGACGCCGCAGCACTCTACCGAGGGCAATAAAGTAAGACTTGTCTCTTAAAAAAAAAGGGAGGCGCCTGTAGCTCAAGGAGTAGGGTGCTGGCCCTGGCCAAAAACTACAACCACAACAAAAGTTAAAGGAGGAAATAATTAAAAAAAAAAAAAAAGGCAAGAGAATTGTTTAAGCCCAGGAGTTGGCGGTTGCTGTGAGCTGTGATGCCACAGCACACTATCCAGGGTAACAGCTTGAGGCTCTGTCTCAGAAAAAAAAAAGAATTTAGTTAACAAATTTCAACATTATCATTGATTTCACATCTTAAGTCTTGTAGTTAAAAACTTGCTTAAAATTGCCAGTATGATAATGATGCCTTGAATTGTATGTGGTTGTAACAGTCTTGTTTAGAATTAATTGTCTGCGCACTTTGTTTCCTCAGTATACATGCCTTTTGAACCCTGTTTCCGAGAAATTGATAAGGCATGTAAATCATTCACGTAGGAAAATCTTCCTATTCCTGAGCCGGTTTTTGTTTTTAGCTCTAGCTGATTTGTTTTACGTTGGGCCTGAGTTGGTCTTATGCTTTGGTCTTGCATGTGTCAAAGCATGACCCACAGCTATTTCTGGAAATGAGGTTGGAGGTCTTTATCAGCATCTGAGGACTTGGTTCTTAGTATATCTAGTGGTTAGTGCTTCCTCTTGGCCTGGAAGGTGAAGGTATCATTAAAAAAAGGTGTCATGGTTTGGTAAGAATGTTCCCTTTCTCTGCTTGGCAGTCAAGAGTTGAGCGTGGTATCTAACTCTGGAAGAAGTGGAAGGGGAAGGGCAGTTTCTTTGCAGTAGGTTCTGTTGTTGCTTTTGGTGAGCAACTTAGCTCTTAAAAAACAGAAGCTTATTTATATAGGTACTTTCTTTAGTGATGCCACTGCTTTTTCCTCTGATAATGTTTCTCTTGCAGGTTGATGACATTAATGCTGATGAGAATGTCTCTTCTGCACAGATTGTTGGTGAGTGTCAGAAACTTGAAAGGTTCACCACTGAACCCTCTATTTTGTCGTCATTGCTCTTCCCTCAGAGACTGTTTCCATGTCCATGGTATATTCTACCCACGTTCCCTACTCTTTCTCAGAATTGGTATGGCTAAAACATAACTTAAGGCTTCTAATGCTTCCAGAGATAAAAATCTCCCAAGTTCCCTGTTTCTGTCATTGATAACACTCAACCCAGGCTAGAGGAGCAGTGGCATAATCACAGCTCACTGTAGCTTTGAACTTCAGCTCACACAGTCCTCCTGCTTCACCCCCTATGACTACAAGATGTGTAGCACCATGCCTGGCTGATTTTTATTTTCTCGATAAAGACGGGGTCTCACTATGTTGCCTAGGCTGGTCTTGAACTCCTGGGCTCAAGTGATTCCCTCTGCCTTGGCGTCCCAAAGTGCTAGGATTACAGCCATGAATCAGCCATACCTGGCATCACTATTCTGATTTTGTAGTTTTTTTAAGATCAAGTCACTTTCCAGTTCTTTGTTACTGCTGCTTCAGGTTCTGTTGTGCCTGGAAATACCAAAAATAATTTTTTTTCAATGCAGGCATTGGAAAGAGATTAAAAAGGTGAAAAGTACATAATCTCATTGCATGTTCATGTAGTTCTCCATGCAATTGAAAAATAAAACAATTCTAGAAACCCTGAGGGAGGATACTTCTAACATTAGAGACAGTTGTTGAATTAACAATTTACATTAAAGGTCACACTGAGTTTTTTTATACACACACAATTGCTACTGGAGTCAAGGTATAGAATGTTTCCAGCACCCCAAGTGCTCTTCTTTCCAGTCAACTTCACCCTTCCCCTCCATAGGCAAGCACTGTTCTGATTTTTCATAATTTAGTTTTGCCTGTTTTAGAAGTTAAGATATAAATAGAAACACTAGGTAAATGGGATGATTTTAACATAAAATACAAAGCAGAAGACCAGAAATACATAGCCCATTACTTCAGATAATACAGACATAAACATTCCTTATACAATTTTTCTTCCCTAAGCCTTAAGGAAGTAGTATTCTGGTTCTTCTTAAGCAGTATTTTTTTGTTTTGTTTTTGTTTTTTGAGAGAGAGTTTCACTCTGTCTTCCTGGATAGAATGCTATGGTGTCATCATAGCTCATAGTGACCTCTTGGGAACTCAAGAGATCCTCCTACCACAGCCTCCCAAGTAGCTGGAGTTATCTGATGCTCAGGAAGTTTTCCTATTGCTTTGTTTTGTTTCTTTTTTTTCCCTTTTTTTTTTTTTTGAGATAGAGCCTCAAGCTATCCCCCTGGGTGGAGTGCTATGGCATCACAGCTCACAGCAACCTCCAACTCCTGGGCTCAAGCAAGTCTCCTGCCTCCGCCTCCCAAGTAGCTGGGACCACAGGCGCCCGCCACAACGCCTGGCTATTTTTTGGTTGCAGCCATCATTGTTTGGCGGGCCCAGGCTGGGGATTCAAACCCACCACCTTAGGTGTATGTGGCTGGCGCCTTAGCCACTTGAGCCACAGGCGCCGAGCCAAGTTTTCCTATTGTTACAGATGGTGTCTCTCTCTTGCTCAGGCTGGCCTGGAATTCCTGAGCTCAAGCAATCCACCCACCTTGGCCTCCCGGAGTGCTAGGATTACAGGCGTGAGCCACCTTGCCTGGCCTATATTGATCTTAATTAAGAGTTAATTTATTTTAAAAACAAGTATTTTCTCCTGTATTTTGATAATTTTTTCTGCCCAAAGGGACCTGAGCATTTATAACATTGTACTTCTTGCCTTATTTTAATTAGGTCCTGGACCCAAGCCAGAAGCCCCTGCAAAGCTCCCTTCCCGGCCTATGGATAACTACGACAACTTTGTACTACCGGAGTTGCCATCTGTGCCAGACACACTACCCACCGCATCTGCTGGTGCCAGCACCTCAGCATCTGAAGACATTGACTTTGATGATCTTTCTCGGAGGTTTGAAGAACTGAAAAAGAAAACATAGGCCCCTTTAATCTAGGCAGTTTCCAAGTTCTGGGAGTTGAGACTGAGCAGATTCTCCATGTAACAAAGAATCTCCATGAAATTCCGTTTCATCTATTAACCATCACTGAGCACACTTCCTCTGGGCTCTCTTCCTACTTCTCCAGATTCTGCTGCTTTCCAGTTCTCTATTGATCCTAAGAGACTAACAGGTGGCTCCTGGCAGCTGTGCTTGTCCATTTCCTGTCAGAGGGATCCCAGGTTCTCTCTTGGCCTCTCCACAGGAGTGGGAAGATGAACACATTGTGGGGAGAGCCACCAGAGAGGGCACAACAGTGAAGGAGAGCACCCCATAAGCCTCTCGGTCTCACGTTGAGGTTCCAGATGTAGAAACAGGCCCCTCTGTCCAGGGGGTTAAGGTGAGAGACTCAAGATCATGGTGTGTGTTTTCTCTCTAATGTGAATGGGAGAGAGAGAACATGACTCCGGAAGCCATTATGATGACAGTTCTTGGAAGCTGGGCCCTCTCGTTGGTATCTACACTCCTTGCTGCAGGGCACCGTTCCACCTGGATCCAGTTGTAAAATTTGTTTGGAAAGTTGAAGGCCTCGCTTAGTTCTGCTGGATTCTCAGGGAGCCCTCTGTGGCCTTTGCTTTATTTTGAGTGCTGTGTTTCCCTTTTACAAGAGGGCAGCACTGTAGCAATTTCTGTTTTCCACATGGCATGTTCTGTTGGATTGCATCACTGGCAGAGGGAGGACAGGCCACATACTGGGCAGAAGCTGCCATTCAAGCCTTTGTGGGCTTCCAGCTGCCTTAATAGAAGTACTCAAGACTCTTGGGTAGTGAGCTGGAAAGCCTACAGGAAAAGAGGGGTACCTGTTTTCATTTGAAAACTTTATAACTAATGGAAACTTTAAAACTGATCTCAGATAACTATTTTTGGTGCCCACATGGCTGTAGTTCACTGCTTTCCTGAATGGATGAGACTCTTACTATTGTAGCTCACGTGCTCCTCTGCCCCTTAGCTAAGACTGTCCTTCCTCACAGGGATGGCTTCACTTCTGTGTAGTCTATCTGTACATACCTGTTTGGAGCAACTTTTCTTTAAATGGTTCTGGTTTGTATCTCATAGCTCAGTAGCTGCTAATAAAGTTAAAAGATCCTGTGTCCTGCTTTCTCCACTCTTGGGTCAAACAAGGAAGTACAAATTTGGATTTTAGTGGAGAATATTTTAAAAGCAAGTTATCTATGTTGTTCCACAAGCCAGAACCAGCCTCACTTTGGGCTTCCTCATAAAGGTAGGTGTCTTTTGAGCTCTGTATTTAAGCCCAGATACATCTGATCTGTGAGTTTGGCTACTCCTCTGTGGCAAGGCTCCACTTCAGCCAAAGGACATGCTTGTATCTTTATTTTTAGTAGGTTGCCATGAGGTCACTTCTGACTAATTGATTTCTCACAGCCGTCCTGTGGCACAGTGAGTGTTCTGTTACTTAATGCTTGGCAGAGCTAGTATATTCTGTAATGTTTTTGCAGTATTATCCCATCCTGCAGTGCCAAGATCCATAAGCAAGAACGTGGAGCCAAGGGGATTTTTAGTCCTCACTAACAGAATTAAGAACAAAGTATATTACATACATCAATAATTTTCTAAGCCATCCCATGCAAAGATAAGTAATTAATATGCTAGGAAATAATAAGCCAAGATAGGAAGTAACAGAATCATGGTAGTTGATCTTCTAAAACATGTCGTTGCACATTGCTATTACGGCTGCTTGCTTAGTTAGATGAGGTGGCCTGGTGTCGCTGGATTCCTAGCAAATCTGAGAGCTTCTGTAGCAGAGTATCTACCAGTGTGGCTTCTTTCTGAGTATTTGAAAACCAAAGGAGAAGAATAAGAAATTGAAATTATTGTTAATGTTCAAGTAAAGAAACAACCAAAGATAACATAGAAATTAGTAAGTGTGTAATAGTAAAGATACTATTTACTGTCAAGTATCAGTGTTTCTGCTATTTAACTGTTGTGGGCCAGTTCTTTATTTCACAGTGGCTATAGAACATTATAGTCTTGGTATATTGGTTTTCTTAGGAAAATAGGTTTTTTGTTTATTTGGGTTTTTTTTTTTTTGGGTTGTTGCAATTTGGCCAGGGCTGGGTTTGAACCTGCCACCCTTGGTATATGGGGCCAGTGCCCTACTCACTGAGCTACAGGCGCCGCCTGGTTTTCCTAGGAAAATAGTTGGCAGAGCTGTTAAAACTAATGAATATTCTGATACAGTCTATGTCAGTCTGTAATCTTCAGAGCTGTTAAGGTTCGGCTTTCCCAGTGATAGGAAATCATGATAATTTTTCAGTTACCTACCTTAGGGGACTTTCTTTCTTTTCTAAAGGCCATTAGAATGACAGAAACAAAAAGATTAATTATCACAAGCACTATCACGATGGCACTGGTGAAGATCAGAAAGGAGCCCAGGACTGGGTCTAAAGCCATAACCTGGAAAGAGATTAAGAACACTGAGTGACTGGCAGATTAGTTTCTACTTTACAGACAGCTCTGCACTAATGTTTAGGATCTACTCCTAAGCATACCTGGAGGAAACTAGGGAGGGAGGCACAGAGATAATGAAAGGGAAAATAGTTAATGGACGTAGGACAGGAATGACTGACTATAAAGATGTTAAAATAATTTTGACATCACAGCTTACACAAGAAAACGGATGAGTCACAGTGGAATTATAAATGATTCACATCTCATGTGAGTTTTGATAGTTTCAGAAAATACAAAAACAGAAGTTTAAAGGGACAGCAGATGCATATTGAGAGAATAAATGGACACCAGAAGTGAAAATGCAGACTGTCTCTACCCTGTCAAGAAACTTAAGCTCTAAACTGAGTAGTCTGCCAAAATTTTAACAGGTTAACCACAAAAAGAAACACTGGCTTTTCTTACAGGATTTGTTTTTTTGCCATTGACTTTTTCTGGCAAGTGTCAAACAGTTTATTGAAGTGAAAGACAATAAGAAAGTTTACAAAGCTTTATAAGAGATAGTGAAGGAGCCTCCATTGCCACTGCAGTTATTTCAAATAGAAATAAATAATGCAGTTCTTCCTGGAGTGGTACCTCCCTCAGTTTTCTAAGTCATTTCCATTATACACTTCAAAGGGCTATGAAGAATCAAGCACCTGGCCAGGTGTGAGAAAACAAGTTCAGACCCAGTGTCCTGCAGCAGTAAGATAAGGAAGTGAGGGAGGAACAACCAAGTGCTTAGGAAAGGACAATTTCTTTTTCCCTTTTTTTTTTTTTTTGAGACTGAGTCTTACTTTGTGGTAGAGTGCAATGACTTTATAGCTCACAGCAACCACAAACCCTTGTGCTTAAGCGATTCTCCAGCCTCAGCCTCCCAAGTAGCTGGGACTATAGGCGTCCACCACAACATCCGGCTATTTTTAGACATGGGGGTCTCTTGCTCAGGCTGGTCTGGCCGGTCTGGAACTCCTGAGCTCAGGCAATCCACCAGCCTCAGCCTCCCAGAGTGCTAGGATTACAGGTGTGAACCACCATGCCCAGTAGGGGACTTTTTTTTTTTTGAGACGGAGCCTCAAGCTATCCCCCTGGGTAGAGTGCCATGGCAACACAGCTCATACCAACCTCCAACTCCTGGGCTCAAGCGAGTCTCCTGCCTC
>CAUYQV010016835.1:0-16894 GCA_963574575.1 Galagoides demidoff | reverse complement strand
AATTTGTCAGCAGCATATATACCCTAAAAGAATAGCTAAAGGAAGTTCTCTAAACTGAAAGAAAATGATGAAAGAAGGAATCTTGGAACAAATGTAATAAAGAAAGAAAATGGTAAGAAAAATATGGATAAATACAACAGACTTTCTTTCCTTCTCCTCTTGAATTTTCTAAATTATGTTTGTGGTGATGAAATAGTTCTGTATCTTCGGGTGGTGCCTATGGCTCAAAGGAGTAGGGCACCAGCCCTATATGCTGAAGGTGGTGGGTTTAAACCCAACCCCGGCCAAAAACTGCAAAAAAAAAAAAAAAAGAAAAAAAGAACAAGGGAGACAGAGGCTCAAGGTCACACCAGTAGGGGATTCCAACTTTAAATTTAGCCCGGTCCTAAAGCCTTTATTCCCCTGCCTTCGCCTCTTCCACATGACAGGGCAATCACTTCACACTCTGAACCTTTCTTTTCTCTCCTTATCTGCAAAACAGAGAGAATTACTACTTGTATTATCACATGTAACAGGACACAACAGCATAGGACCAAATGCAGTGTGGTTCCTGGTTTCCCGAATTGGATCCCGGAATGGAACAAGGACATTAGTGGAAAAACTAGTGAAATCCCAGTCAAATCTAAGGTTTGCCAAATGATGTTGTATCACTGTTGATTTCTCATTAAATTCTGACAAATGTGCTGTGGTTTGAAATTCTTAACTAAAGGGAAACTGATTGGCCCGGTGCCTGTTGCTCAGAGGCTAGGGCGCCAGCCACATAACACTGGAGCTGGTGGGTTCAAATCCAGCCCGGGCCGGCCAAACAACAATGACAACTATAACCAAAAAATAGCCGGGTGTTGTGGTGGGCACCTGTGGTCCCAGCTACTTAGGAGGCTGAGGCAAGAGAATCGCCTAAGCCCAGGAGTTGGAGGTTGCTGTGAGCTGTGACGCCACAGCACCCTACCCAGGGTGACAGCTTGAGGCTGTCTCAAAACATAAATAAATAAATAATGAAGTTAATCCAAAATGATAAGTTTATTATTATGAACACAGTGCCTCAGGCCTATAAAACTAGCACTTTTGGAGGCTGAGGCAGGAGGATCGCTCAAGGTCAGGAATTCAAACCAGAGGAGGATAGTAAGGAGTCTCAGAAAATCAAAATGGTCTTTAGTTAATGAGGGTGCTGATTTCTTTTCCTCTCCATAAATGGAGCAAGGATTTCCTCAGGAAACCATAATATGACCCAGGAATCTTTCTTTTTTTTTTGAGACAGAGCCTCAAGCTGTCCTCCTGGGTAGAATGCTGTGGCATCACAACTCACAGCAACCTCCAACTCCGCCTGGCTATTTTTTTTTTTGGTTGCAGCCATCATTATTGTTTGGCGGGCTGGGCTGGAATCGAAGTCGCCACCTTAGGTGTATGTGGCTGGTGCCTTAGCCACCTGAGCCACAGGCGCCGAGCCTGACCCAGGAATCTTGAACAGGTCCTTTAAAGCCAGTGGTATCTTGCAAACTTCAGGCCATGGGGAGGGACGGGGTAGAGCAGGACAGAAACCCAAGTGGCTCACTTTGGGGGCCTGGAGACATGGGGGAAGGGGCAGGGCCTCCAGAAGCCCAGACCCTCCCTCCACCCCCTCCAATACCCATATGACCAGCATCCCCTCCCTCCAGCACCCCTTCCTCAGCAGGGTGGAGCTCCCTGTTGCCCCACCTGGAGTGGTTTGAAATCAGGTCCCACAGGCAGGAAGCAAACAGGGCTGCACTCCACACACCAGTGCGCTTGGAACTTCCACTTCATTCATTCATTTGTTCGTTCATTCACTCATTCATAAAATATTCATTGACTCCACATTGTCCTTGGCACAGAGCACAGTTTCAAGGAAAGGAAGAAAACAGAATAGGGCGCTGCCTGTTGCTCAGTGAGTAGGGCACTGGCCCCATATACCCAGGGTGGCAGGTTCAAACCTGGCCCCAGCCAAACTGCAACAAAAAATAGCTGGGTGTTGTGGTGGGCGCCTATAGTCCCAGCTACTCAGGAGGCTGAGGCAAGAGAATCACTTAAACCCAAGAGCTGGAGGTAGCTGTGGGCTGTGACGCCATGGCACTCTACCAAGGGTGACAAAGTGAGACTCTGTCTCTAAAAAAAGAAAGAAAGAAAGAAAGAAAACAGAATAGCACACAGCTGGCAGGCCAGGAGAGCAGGCCACCAGAAAGTGATGTCCAAGCTGGGTGCAGGAAGTGGCAGCCATGAGGTCCAGCCTCCTGAAGGAAAAATTCAGCAAAGGCCTCCTAGGCTCCGTGCTGAGGTAGGGGCTTCTCCCACTCCTCACCCCAGGGCAGTGGTGAGATGGAGGAACCTCAAGCCCAGGAGAGCTGACGAATCTGAGTCTGACTGTCCACGATCACAGACGCAGAGCTCAGGGCCCAGAGCCCAGAGAGGGTGTGAAACCTGTCAGGCTCACACAGCTGGCTAGTGGCCAAGGCCAAGTGTCCTGACTTCCAGGACAGGGCTTTTCCCACCACTCCCTGTTATCTTCCAAGACCTACTTGTAAGCAGGCACCTCCAAACACTTCTAGACAGAGGAAGAGGAATGAAGATGGGCAGGCGAATCCAGGTCAGTGTTATGACCCAGGGCAAGATGATCCTGTGGTGGGAAGGAGGGCAGACTTCCTGCAGGGTGAGACTTGCCCTGTGGGTGAAGTGAGTCACTGGGTGCAAGGTTCACACTTCCTCTTTCCTTGGTCTTTGAGCTCAACTCCCTGGAGGGAGGTGCGGCTTGGATTCCTAGGGGCGGGGGCCACTCTCTCTCTCTGCCCTGTGGGTGCAGACTGGATGCCGGCTGTCTGTACCCGCCTTGGAGGCCCCCCACACGCCCACACACCTTTTCTGAGGCTCTGGTAAGTTTCCACCTTGGCCCCAGAGGCTGAGTCAGGCTCCACCCATCACCTAGAAGGACGTTCCCTGCAGGAAGCTGCAACCTTCCCTTCTACTGCTGAGCTCAGCCAGGCATGTTCTTACCGCCCGCTGCCACATTCCATCCCCCCTCTGTCTGGGAGGATGATCAGATCTGGCAAACAGCCCCACGCCTGCCCAACCAGGGAAACAACTATGGAAGTGCAGTGTGGGGCTCCGTGGAGACCGAGTCACCAGGGAACTCTTGGACTGAGGAGCAGAGAAAATAACCCCAGGGGCTACCGCCAATTGAGGCCCTACTATGTGCCAGGTGCTAATGTTCCCAGGAGGCCCAGAAGACAGAAATATTATCACCCCCAGTTTATAGAGAGGAGTGGAGAGAGTGTGCAACGGTCAGGAGGACAGTGAATGACTGTGACATCCACTAAGGGCCCCGAGTAACTCCTAATGTGTCACGAGTTAAAGGGAGATGCTGCAGGGCAGGGTGTGCTCCAGCTGCAGGTGTGGAGTCGGGTGTGGGTGTCGGGATTGTCAGTTGCTGGGGCTTTGTTGGGCGAGGGCCACAAGGATGGGAGAGGGGTGGGAGGGAGTGGGCTGGAGACTGACCGGAAGGACAGGGAGAGTGGGGGGTGAGGGACAGTGCACACAGGCACTGCTGGAGTCGGGCACTACAGAAAGAAAGGAGATGACATCAGAGGGCTCAGCCAGTGGAAATTACAGAGGAGGTGCAGTCACTGGTCTTGGGGTGTGAATGCCGGGGTGGCCCCTGCGCTTAGGGCGTGACCCTTCAGCCCTAAGCCTGCCCCAAATAGGCCTCAGAGAATATTAATGGAATGATGAATGGCCATTTGGGGGAATCTAGGGTATTATGACTCAAAGGGTATTTTACTTCCTTCTAGCTTAAAAAAAAATAACAGCTTTATGGACATATAATTCACATAACCACAAAACTCACCCTTTTAAAGTTTTGTGTGTGTGTGGTTTTTTTTTTGCAGTTTTTTGGCTGGGGCTGGGTTTGAATCTGCTACCTCTGGTATATGGGGTTGGCGCCCTACTCCTTTGAGCCACAGGTGCCGCCCAAGTGTGTGTGTGTGTGTGTGTGTGTGTGTGTGTGCGCGTGCGCGCGCGCGAGCGTGTTTAAACCCGAAGTTTTTGGTATATGCACAGAGTTGTACGGCCATCGCCACTATCTAATTTCAGAACTTTTTTTTGTTGTTGAGATAGGGTCTCATTCTGTTGCCCAAGTAGAGTGCTGTGACGGCAGCCTAGCTCACAGCAACCTCAAACTCCTGGGCTTAAGCTATCCTTCTGCTTCAGCCTCCCAAGTAGCTGGGACTACAGGTGTGCATCACCATGCCCAGCTGATTTTTCTATTTTTAGTAGAGGCTGCTTCTCACTCTTGCTCAGGCTGGTCTCAAACTCCAGAGCTCAAGGGATCTTCCTGCCTCACCTTCCCAGAGTGCTGGGATTAAGGTGTGAGCCACTGCACCTGGCCCAGCCACCACAGTTGTGTGATTAGCTTCCTGCTGCCAACCACACACAAGCTCCCAGATTCATCAGAATAATTCCACCCAGGTGGAGGCCGCGGTCTACCAGCTGGCCAGTTTGCACCTGTGGCCTCCTGCCTACCACTCTCTGGGCTTCTGTTTCTACCACATGGCTCAGCAAGGGCCAGGTCTTCCTTGAATTAGCCAAGGAGCAGAGTGAGAGCGCCAAGATGTAAAACCAGCGTGGTGGCTGTGACTTCTTCCAGGACGTACAGAAGCCATCTCCAGACAAGTGGGGTGAACCCCTAACCCCACAGAAGCTGCCATGTCCCTGGGGAAGGACTTTCATATCTCCTAGAATCAGGGCATCTGCGGGAGCATCTATCCCCAGCCACTCACCAGCTGGAGGCTTCTCCCAAGCCTTGAACCAAATGGAAATAAAGCTTTTTGTAAGGGGAAAAAATATATATATCTTTCTGTGACTGGTTTCTTTCACTTAGCATGATTTTTTTTTTCTTTTTTGAGACGGAGCCTCAAGCTATCCTCCTGGGTAGAGTGCCATGGCATCACAGCTCACAGCAACCTCCAACTCCAGGCTCAAGCGAGTCTCCCGCCTCAGCCTCCCAAGTAGCTGGGACCACAGGCGCCCGCCACAACGCCCGGCCGGCCATTTTTGGTTGCAGCCATCATTGTTGTTTGGCGGCCCGGGCTGGGGATTCGATCCCGCCACCTTAGGTGTATGTGGCTAGTGCCTTAGCCAATTGAGCCACAGGCACTGAGCCTTAGCATGATGTTTTAAAGGTTTGTCCTGGGATGGGCTTGGTGGCTCACGCCTGTAGTAATCCTAGCACTCTGGGAGGGCGAGGTGGGTGGATTGCTTGAGCTCACAGCTTAGAGACCAGCCTGAGCCAGAGTCAGACCCCTGTCTCTACTAAAAATACAAAAAACTGAGGCAAGAGGATCACTTGAGCCAAAGAGTTGGAGGTTGCTGCAAGCTATGATGTCACCGTGGCACTCTACCCAGGGCGACAGCTTGTCTCAAAAAAAAAAAAAAAAAAAAATATATATATATATATACACATATATACACGTACACACATAAATAGAAAGAAAAAAAAAACTGAGGCAAGAGGATAGATTGAGTCTAAGAGCTGGAGGTTGCTGTGAGCATCAACTCGACTCAGGGAGACAGCTGGAGACTCTGTCTCCAACAATAAAAATAAAGGTTTGTCCTGCTTGTAACATGCAGCACAACCTCATTCCTGTTGAATAATACTCCATTGTATGAATGTACTGTGTTTTGTTTATCCATTTGATCAGCTGATGGACACTTGGGTTATTTCCACTTGGGGCTGTTATGAATAATGCTGCCATGAACACTCACCTACAGGGTTTTGGGTGGACACATGTTTTTCCTTTCTTTGAGTATATACCTCAAGTGGAATTGCTGGGTCAAATGGCAACGCCTATGATGCTTGTGCTGTTTGAATAAGCACGTAATACTTTCATAATAAACCAATGTCTTAGGCCCAGCACAGTAGCTCACACTTGTAATCCTAGCACTCTGGAAGACCGAGGTGGGTGGACTGCCTGAGCAAGAATGAGACTATGTCTTTACTAAAAATAGAAAAATTAGCCGAGTGTTATGGCAGGCACCTGTAGTCCCAGCTACTTGGGAGGCTGAGACAGGAGGATCCTTTGAGCCCAACACTTTGGGGTTGCTGTGAGCTGTGACACTGTGGCACTCTATCCAGGGTGACAGAGTGAGACTCTGTCTGAAGAAAAACAAAAACCCAACATCTCTTAAAAATTCACTTTTCTAGACTCGGCGCCTGTGGCTCAAGTGGCTAAGGCACCAGCCACATACACATAAGGTTGCAGGTTTGAATCCAGCCTGGGCCCGCCAAACAACAATGACGGCTGCAACCAAAAATTAGCCGGGCATTGTGGTGGGTGCCTGTAGTCCCAGCTACTGGGGAGGCTGAGGCAGGAGACTTGCTTGAGTCCAGGAGTTGGGATTGCTGTGAGCTGTGATGCCATGGCACTCTACCCAGGGTGATTGATAGCTTGAGGCTCTGTCTCAAAAAAAAAAAAAAAATTCACTTTTCTAAAAAGATGGGCTCAACCCATAAGAAAAAAAATAAATAAATTGGCTCAGCGCCTGTGGCTCAATCGGCTAAGGCGCCAGCCACGTACACCTAAGGTGGCGGGTTCGAATCCCCAGCCCGGGCCTGCCAAAACAACAATGATGGCTGCAAACAAAAAATGGCCGGGCGTTGTGGTGGGCGCCTGTGGTCCCAGCTATTTGGGAGGCAGAGGCAGGAGACTCGCTTGAGCCCAGGAGTTGGAGGTTGCTATGAGCTGTGATGCCATGGCGCTCTACCCAGGAGGATAGCTTGAGGCTCTGTCTCAAAAAAAAAAAAAAAAGAAAAGAAAAAAATACATTATTTTTATATGGACCTAAACGTAGAGAAATAATAATAATTATTATTACCATTTTTTTTTTTGCAGTTTTTGGTGGGGACCAGGCTTGACTCTGCCACACTTGGTACATGGGTGGCGCCCTACTCCTTGAGCCACAGGCACTGCCCCTATTATTTTTTATGGTGACCTAAACTTAGGGAAAATATGAGATTGGCCTCGAGCCAGAGTTGAGGTCAGCACTGGGTTGGTGTGTGACTTAAGCAAATCTCTGCCCTTCTCTGGACCAGTGACATGGGCGTTGGTGGGGCAGGGGCGACTACATCTCAGGCCACTCCCTCCACATTCTTCTCCCAGCTGGTTATAGAAGCAGATTAAGGAAGTGATCCGGTTTTTTGACTTTTCTCCCTAAGAGGATAAATACCATAACATTGGTAGTGCAGGCAACAAGGCCAAACACAACCCGGAGGAGTGTTTCAGGTTACCCCATTTTATCTTTTTTTTTTTTTGAGACAGAGCCTGGTAGAGTGCCGTGGCATCACAACTCACAGCAACCTCCAACCCCTGGGCTCAAGCCAGTCTCCTGCCTCCGCCTCCCAAGTAGCTAGGACCACAGGCGCCCGCCACAACGCCCGGCCATTTTTTGGTTGCAGCCATCATTGTTGTTTGGCGGGCCCTGGCTGGATTCGAACCGGACACCTTGGGTATATATGGCTGGTGCCTTAGCCACTTGAGCCACAGGCGCCAAGCCCCATTCAAAACCTGTGTTTTGGCTCGGCGCCTGTGGCTCAATCGGCTAAGGCACCAGCCACATACACCTAAGGTGGCGGGTTCGAATCCCCAGCCCGGGCCGCCAAACAACAATGATGGCTGCAACCAAAAAATCGCCTGATGTTGTGGCGGGCACCTGTGGTCCCAGCTACTTGGGAGGCGGAGGCAGGAGACTCGCTTGAGCCCAGGAGTTGGAGGTTCCTGTGAGCTGTGATGCCATGGCACTCTACCCAGGGGGATAGCTTGAGGCTCCGTCTCAAAAAAAAAAAACCTGTGTTTTCTCAAAATGAAATACAAATACAAACCACTAGTAGTTTTAGGGGATTTTTTTTTTTTTTTTTAGACAGAGTCTCAACTTTCTTGCCTCTGGTAAAGTGCTGTGACCTCATAGCTCACAGCAACCTCAAACTCTTGGGCTTAAGAGATCTTCTTGGATCAGTCTCCTGAATAGCTGGGACTACAGGTGCCTGTCATGATGCCCCACTAGTTTTTCTGTTTTTATTAGAGATAGGGTCTTCCTCTTGCTTAGGCTGTTCTTGACCTACTGAGCTCAACTAATCCACCCACCTCAGCCTCCCAGAGTGCTAGGATTACAGTGTGAGCTACCTTGCCTGATCTGTTGTTTTAATTTTTTGTAATGAACATACATTTATAAAATTGTGGGGATGGAAAGTAAACATGAAAAAGAGGCCGATGTGTAGGCTAGCTGGCTCAGAACAAAGACAGCAGCAGCCAGACCGGGCATGGTGGCCACTCATGCCTGTAATTCTAGCACTTTGGGAAGCTGAAGCAGGAAGATTGCTTGAAGGCAGGAGTTTGAGGTTGTAGTGAGTTACGATAGTGCTGCTGCACTTGAGCCTGGGCAACAGCGCAAGACCCTGTCTCTAAAAGAAAAAAGAAGGCCATGAGCGGTGGCTCACACCTATGATCCTAACACTCTGGGAGGCCAAGGCAGATAAATCACTGCAGTTCAGGAGTCTGAAACCAGCTGGAGCAAAAGTGAGAATCTGTCTCTAAAAAATTGCTGGGCATGGATGCCCATAGCACAGTGGTTATGGCGCCAGCCACATACACCTGGCGGGTTCAAACCCAGCCTGGGACAGCTAAGCAACAATGACAACTACAAGAGAAAAATAGCCAGGCGTTGTGGCAGGTGCCTGTAGTCCCAGCTACTTGGGAAGCTGAGGCAAGAGAATCACATAAGTCTAAGAGAGTTTGAGGTGGTTGTGAGCTGTGACACTAAGGCACTCTACCAAAGGCAACATAGTGAGATTCTGTACCTCCCCCCCCCCAAATAGTCGGGTATGGTGGCAGACAACTGTGGTCCCAACTGCTTGGGAGGTTGAGGCAAGAGAATCACTTGAGCCCAAGAGTTTGAGGTTGCTGTGAGCTAAGACGCCACAGCACTCTGCCAAGGGCAACAAGAGTGAGACTCTGTCTCAAAAAAAAAAAAAAAAGAAAGGAAGAAAAGAAGAAAAGAAGGCTTGGCGCCTGTGGCTCAATTGGCTAAGGCGCCAGCCACATACACCTAAGGTGACAGGTTTGAATCCAGCCTGGGCCCACCAAACAACAATGACGGCTGCAACCAAAAATAGCCGGGCGTTGTGGCGGGCGCCTGTGGTCCCAGCTACTTGGGAGGCGGAGGCTGAAGACTTGCTTGAGCCCAGGAGTTAGAGGTTGTTGTGAGCGGTGATGCCACAGCCCTCTATCCAGGGGGACAGCTTGAGGCTCTGTCTCAAAAAAAAAAAGAAAAGAAAAGAAAAAATAGCAGTCAGCACAGCTTCCCTGGCACCCACAGTCCAGGGGCTCCTACACCTGGTGAAGCCAGTTCCGTCTCTTCTTCCACATTTCATGTGAACAGTGGAACAGCGTCTGGCAGTTTTGACTAAGAGTAAAAAACAGGTGATCTACTTTAGAGACCAAACGCCCAGGGCGGTGCCTGTGGCTCAGTGGGTAGGGCCCTGGCCCCATATCCCAAGGATGGCAGGTTCAAACCCATCCCAAGCCAAATTGCAACAAAAAAATAGCCAGGTGTGTGGCGGGTGCCTGTAGTCCCAGCTACTCAGGAGGCTGAGGCAGGAGAATGGCCTAAGCCCAGGAGTTGGAAGTTGCTGTGAGCTGTGACACCACAGCACTCTACTGAGGGTGATTAAGTGAGACTCTGTCTCTATGAAAAAAAAAAATGCCCAGCTCTCTTCTGTCTCCCAAACCCTGTGCAAAGCCCATATCAGGAGGTTGACCCTCGAACCAGTCCATTAGCTTCTGATGTGTGAGCCAGAGTCTCTCTCTCTCTCTCTGGCTCAGTTTTGGGGGCACTCAGCTCATACCGAATCATACACACAGGACAGCATAAATAGAACCCTTGGAGAGAGAAGGCTGGGCTGTGTTCTCTGAAAGACAAGGTCTCACTCTGGCTTAAGACAGTCTTGAACTCCTGAGCTCAGGCAATCCACCTGCCTCAGCCTCTCAGAGTACTGGGATTATAGGCGTGAGCCACCCCACCTTGCACTCATATCTCTTTTATTTTTTATTTGACAAATGCCCTCTCTAAAATACAAACCTCACAGAAGTAGCAACCTTCTCTGTCTGCTTCACCACCGTCCCACATGTGGTAAGCACTGTGCACATTTTAAGGGAATGGATTTATAACATCTTCATTGATAGAAGGTCAAAGTTGAGTGTGTGCCTCAGCCTCCCAAGTAGCTGGGACTACAAGTGCACGCTACCATCCCCTGCTAATTTTTTCTCCCTATTTTAGCAGAGATGGGGGGTAGGGATGGGGTCTCACTGCTGCTCAGGTTGGTCTTGAACTCCTGACCTCAAGAGATCATCCTTCAGCTCAGCACCCATAGTACAGTGGTTACGGCACCAGCCACATACACTGAGGTTGGGGGGTTCGAACCTAGCCTGGGCCAGCTAAACAACAATGACACCTGCAACAAAAAATATCCAGATGTCGTGGCGGGCACCTGTAGTCCCAGCTACTCAGGAGGCTGAGGGAAGAAAATCACTTGAGCCCAAGAGTTTGAGGTTGCTGTGAGCTATAATGGCACAGCACTTGATCAAGGGTGACAAAGTGAGACTCTGTCTTGAAATAAATAAAAATTAAAAGTATGTTATAGAGTGATAGAAGTAGGCACAGGATATCCAGAAGAGTCCCCAGCCCTGCCTAAGCCATGAACACTCAGAGGGGTAAGCAGTGATGTTGGTCTTGCAATTCTCTTGCCTCAGCCTCCCAAGTAGCTGGGACTACAGGCACCTGCCACAAGGCTCGTCTAGTTTTTAGAGATGAGATCTCTGTTGCTCAGGTTGCTTTTGAACTCCTGAGATCCAGTGATCCACCCGCCTCAGCCTCCCAGAGTGCCAGGATTACAGGTGTGAGCCACCTAGGGTGACCAGACGTCCGGCTTTTCAACAATTTGTCCTGCATCCCCGCGGCATTTTTAAAAAGTCCCGATTTTTGGAAAGAATGCACGAACGGGCAGGAGAACAAGAAGGGAATATACAGTTTTCGGCTGCCATGTGGCTATTTTGTCAGAATATGAGTTTTATATTATTTTTGTTAATTTTATAATGTTAAACTGTAATAACAAATAATTGCTGAGAAGTGATTACCCAGAACTGCTTATCAAAGTTTGCATTGGTGTCAGGCCCTGCCTGCCCCGCCCCCGCCCCCACCCCACCCCCCAGGCCATGTTGTCCCGCCTTACGGATGTTAAAATCTGGTCACCCTAGAGCCACCAAGCCTGGCAGGAAGTGATATTTGAAAAGAGACATGATCAGTATCAAGGAGCCTTCCACAAATAAATGTGAGCAAGAATGTTACAGGCTCTTGCTAGTAAGACAGAGTCCTGAGATGGGAGTAAGTGGTGTTGCATATTTGAACAACCATTGCAAGGAATGGTGACTATTTTTCCACTGTGCGAAGTGTGTGGGTTTAACCACCCACACTCCCTTGGAGTGCACTACAGAACAGGTATGGCTTTCTTTGTAAGTCAGCTTACGTGACATGGGACTGGTAAAGTTGGAAGGCTTGGGTGAGCCGCCCCCGAAGGAAGGGTGGGTCCTTGGTCTGCACCTGCCAACTGGAGTAAAGAGATTTATTGTAGGGCAGTAATGACAGCAGCATTGCCGCTGAAGGGATGGGCACAACTTGCTAGTCAGTGTGAGCCTGGGGTCGGCCAATAAGTTCCAAGAGGACAAACACCTCTCAGGGTCTGGGCAGTGCAGAAGCGCCACGGGGCTGAGAAGCACTCTTACAGGCTCCCGGGTCTGCGACCTGAGCAGGGTCGTTTTCAACCTTGTATCACAGATGTGGAAACAGAAGTGAAATGACTTATTCAAGTTACACAGCAAGCTTTAAAAAGTTACACAGTAAGCGATCAGCTGGCCTAAGCTTCTGTTTTCCTTTTTTTTTTTTGAGACAGGAGCCTCAAGCTGTCCCCCTGGGTAGAGTGCTGTGGCATCTCAGCTCACAGCAACCTCCCACTCCTGGGCTCGAGCGAATCTCCTGCCTCAGCCTCCCAAGTAGCTGGGACCACAGGCGCCCACCACAATGCCCGGCTATTTTTTGGTTGCAGCCATCATTGTTGTTTGGCAGGCCCAGGCCGGATTCGAACCCACCACCTTGGGTGTACGTGGCTGGCGCCTTAGCCACTTGAGCCACAGGTGCTGAGCGAGCCTCCGTTTTCCTAATCCCCAAATTCTTTTTCCTTTGAAAAGGTTGCCAAGGGGCGGTGCCTGTCACTCAAAGGAGTAGGGTGCCAGCCCCATATGCCAGAGGTGGTGGGTTCAAACCTAGTCCCCAGCCAAAAACTGCAAAAAAAAAAAAAAAAAGAAAAGGTTGTCGAGTGAACCCCAGGACATCAGGGTGAGAATGCCAAAAAGCCTGTTTCTGCCTCATCTTACCTCGTCTTTATGCATGTAGTTATACCTCTCTTCCCTACCTTCCTTTCCAGACACACACACAATTTCTGGGGCCTCCATTTCTTGCTAAATAATGGTAAAATTTAATGTATTATAGAGGGCAGGGAAAGTATATTATGCCTTAGCCCATTGAGCCACAGGCGCCAAGCCTTGGGTGATTCCCTTGTCTCAGCCTCCTGAGTAGCTGGGACTACAGGTGTCCGCCACAATGCCTGGCTATTTTTTGTTGTTGTTGTTGCAGTTTGGCCGGGACTGGGTTTGAACCCACTACCCTCAGTATATAGGACCGGTGCCCTACTCACTGAACCACAAGCACTTCCCTTTTTTTTTTTTTTTTTTTTTTTGAGACAGAGTCTCACTCTTGGCCCCTTGGGTAGAATGTTGTGGTGTCATCATAGTGTACAGCAACCCCACTGTCTCTTGGGCTTAAGAGATCCTCTTGCCTCAGCCTTCCAAGTAGCTGGGACTACAGGCACCCACCACAACACTCAGCTGTTTTTAGAGATGAGGTCTAGCTCTGGCTCAGGCTGGTCTTGAACGCCTGAGCTTAGGCAATCTACCCGCCTTGGCCTCACATAGTGTTAGGATTACAGTTGTGAGCCACTGCACCAGCCCTACATATGTAATTTAAAATTTTCTAGTAGTAACATAAAAAGTAAAAGAAGACAACTAAAACTAACTTCTGTTTTGCAGTTTTTGGCAGGGACTGGGTTGGAACCCAGCACCTCCAGCATATGGGACCAGTGTCCTACTCCTTGAGCCATAGGTGCCACCCAACTAAAATTAACTTTAATAATATATTTTATTTGCTGGGTGCAGTGGCTCACGCCTGTAATCCTAACACTCTGGGAGGCCAAGGCAGATGGATTGCTTGAGCTCACGAGTTTGAGACTAGCCTGAGCAAAAGCAAGACCCTGTCTCTACTAAAAATAGAAAAAACTAAGGCAAGAGGATTGCTTGAGCCCGCATTGGAGGTTGCTGTGATCTATGATGCCACAGCACTCTACCCAGGGCAACAACTTGAGACTCTGTCTCAAAAAAAAAGGCTTGGTGCCTGTGGCTAAAGCGGCTAAGGAGCCAGCCACATACACCTGAGCTGGCAGGTTCGAATCCAGCTCAGGCCCGCCAAACAACAATGATGGCTACAACCAAAAAATAGCTGGGCATTGTGGCGGGCACCTGTAGTCCCAGCTACTTGGGAGGCGGAGGCAGGAGACTCGCTTGAGCCCAGGAGTTGAAGGTTGTTATGAGCTGTGATGCCACAGCACTCTACCCAGGGCAACAGCTTGAGGCTCTGTTTAAAAAAAGAAAAGAGTATATTTTATTTAATCAATGTATCAATATATTGTTTAATTTATTATTATTTTTTTTTTTTGCAGTTTTTGGCTGGGGACGGTTTTGAACCTGCCACCTCCAGTATATGGGGCCGGCACCCTACTTTTTGAGCAACAGGCGCCGCCCCAAACTCCTGAACTCAAGCAATCCTTCTGCCTTGGCATCCCAGAATGCTAGGATTACAGGCATGAGCCAATGTTCCTGGCTAAAATATTTATTATTTGGCCTTTTACAGAAAAAGTTTGCTGACCTCTGGAGTATACCAGTAGCTCCCATTCTATTGATGGGGGACTAAGAAAGAAAAATGAGGACTTGGCTCGGCGCCTGTGGCTCAATCGGCTAAGGCCCCAGCCAGGTACACCTAAGGTGGCGAGTTCGAATCCCCAGCCCGGGCCCACCAAACAACAATGATGGCTGCAACCAAAAAATGGCCGGGCATTGTGGCAGGCGCCTGTGGTCCCAGCTACTTGGGAGGTGGAGGCAGGAGACTTGCTTGAGCCCAGGTGTTGGAGGTTGCTATTAGCTGTGATGCCATGGCACTCTGTCCAGGGGGATAGCTTGAGGCTCCGTCTCAAAAAAAAAAAAAAAATGAGGACTCAAGGGCTGAAACAGCTCTGGCTCCCCATTAGTGCTCTTGTCACTTCATTACTGTGTAATAGCAGATAAGATTCTCATTTCACAGCTCAATTTGCAATCGCCAAGATGTGGAAACAACCTAAATGCCCACCCACCTAGGAATGGAGTAAGCTGTGGTATACATAATGTACTATTCAGACATTAAAAAAGATGGAGACGGGGTGCCGCCGGTGGCTCAGTGAGTAGGACTCTGGCCCCATATACTGGGGGTGGCGGGTTCAAACCTGGCCCCAGCCAAAATTGCATCAAAAAATAGCTGGGCATTGTGGCGGGCACATGTAGTCCCAGCTAGTCAGGAGGCTGAGGCAAGAGAATCGCCTGAGCCCAAGAGCTGGAAGTTGCTGTGTGCTGCATTCTACTGAGGGTGACAAAGTGAGACTCTGTCTCTGAAAAAAAAAAAAAGAAAGAAAGAAAAAAAAAGATGGAGACTTTACATCTTTTGTATTACTTGGATGGAGCTGAAACACATTCTTCTTGGTAAAGTATCACAAGAATGGAAAAGCAAGAATCCAATGTACTGGGTGACGCCTGTGGCTCAGAGGAGTAGGGTGCTGGCCCCATATACTGCAGGTAGGGGGTTCAAACCTGACCCCAGCCAAAAACTGCAAAAAAAAAAAAAATCCAATATGCTCAATTCTAATGCAAAGCCAGTAAATGATCTAATACATATTCACATAAGAAAAAACTCAAATCGGCTTGGCGCCTGTGGCTCAATCGGCTAAGGCGCCAGCCACATACACCTAAGGTGGCGGGTTCGAATCCCCAGCCCGGGCCCGCCAAACAACAATGATGGCTGCAACCAAGAAATGGCCAGGCGTTGTGGCAGGCGCCTGTGGTCCCAGCTACTTGGGAGGCGGAGGCAGGAGACTCGCTTGAGCCCAGGAGTTGGAGGTTGCTATGACCTGTGATGCCATGGCACTCTACCCAGGGGGATAGCTTGAGGCTCTGTCTCAAAAAAAAAAAAAAAAGAAAAGAAAAAACTCAAATCAATTCAAGGTGGGGAGTGGGGGGGATAGATGGGGTTGTTCTCAGTGGGCACAACGTTGCAATGTATGGCACATCTCTTGGGGGAAGGTCACAGTTATAGAAGGGATTTTTACCTAACAAATGCAAACATTGTAACCTAATTCTTTGTATCCTCAATTAACCTGAAACAATAATGTACAAGCTTAAGAATAAAAGATTTTCATTTTATCATGACCATGACCGCATGGTCCTTTTGATACGTCTTATCTCTGTTCCTTCTCACGCTGTCTAATCTAGGTTCCAGTGTGGGCAGCTGCATCTGTAACCTGGTGAGGGCAGCACAGGCTAAAATGGCCACAAAGGACAAGCTCTTATCCATGACCCAAAATAGAAACATATTCCTGTCCTGAACGGAAGAAAAGAACCCATCGGCAAGGGCTTGAATTGTTTTCCTTTTGGTGATGTTCTATGCATTAATACTAGTATAAATATAAGAAGCGTACCTTTTTTTTTGTTTTGTGCATAAAACCCCCCAAAAACAAAAACACCAAAAACCAAACATAAACAATCCCCACATTTAGCTGGACTGGAAGGCATAGAGGCCAGATCAGTGCCAAAAGAAAGCCAGGCATTTCAAAGAAGCACTCACAGATACTTTTAAGTATTTTCTGAGTACAGGGGAACGTGGAGACAGAGGCAATCAGTTCTCCGAGAGCTCAGGGGATAGTTTTAAGTAGGTGAGTGGAGTGGAGCTGAGATCCTGACCCAGATCTCTCCTTGTTCTGAGTAGACTGAAGAAGAGGTTTCATGTCTTTATTCTGGGATGTCCAATCATAAAATGGGGCTAGTAGGGCTCGCAGCCTAGTATCAGTGAGGCATTTATGAAGTCTAATTAATGTGCATAAAGGCTTTGATAGCCTTCAGATTAAAACTGTGCTGTGCCTCATGCAAGATGGGCTAATGTTACTACGAGGGCAGATAGATTTGTGGGTGTCACCAGTGTTGTTGTTTACGGAGGCAGCGAGGGAAAAAAATGTAGGTTAAGATCATGTGGCACAATCCTTCAACGTGACCCAAAACTGGGCCAGAGGAAACTTGTACAGGCAGACTGTCACATCACACGGTGTAGAGAAATTTCACTGAGGATGCATAAATACCCAGAGGCAGAATGGTTAGCTTCCCCATGCACAATTATGCCGAGAATAATCTGGTGGAGCCAATTAGAAAAACACATATGGTACTTCCTGCTTTATACAAGGAAGGAGCCTGAGTTGTATTACTCAGCAAATATTTTTCTTCAGCCTGAATTTGGCTTCTAAGATTTTCTGAGAACTGAGCTTTTTTTTTTTTTTTTTTTTTTTTTTTTTTTTTTTAATTTTGATGGGTGTGGTGCGGGGGAACAGGGGGAACATGGCGGTTTGCCTAATTAAGCATTACCACAGGGCAACATTTAA